>VZRF01013621.1:342932-554568 GCA_013396875.1 Vireo altiloquus
GGGGCCGCTCCAGCGCCGCAGTTGGCGGGGAGCGGGCGGGCGGCACGGGCCGTGCCGTCCCCCCCAACCAGGGCGGAGACCGGCGCCCCGCGCACTCGCCGCCGCTGCCCGCGGCGCGGCGAAGCGAAAGAAAAAGGAAGCGGGTTGTGCAACACCGCGCTCCTGCCCGAGCGGCGGGGACGGAGGGGCGGAAAGGGAGCACCTCCCTCCCTGATCCGCGCAGCCGGTCCGCACCGAGGCGGTGGCCGGCAACGAGCCCGCCGGTCGGCGGGGGACAGCGGGAGCAGAGCGCGAAAAGCCTTTGCGCTCCCCGGGAGCGCATCCGCCGCCCGCGGTGGCAGCCGGAGACGGCGGCGGGAGCGCTGCGGCCGCGCTCCGGTCCGCTCGCCGCCGGGAGGGACGCGCTCCTGGGCCGCGGGCTCTCGGCCGGGTCGCCCAGCCCGCGGGCACCGGAGCCTATCCGTGCGTACGTGCCCTCGCGTCGTGCTGGACACCAGTTGCTACCGACCCGAAATGAGTGTTCTGAGGCGAAGAGCAGGCGGATCGAGTGAGCTGTACTGGTTTGTCTCTGGAGCAAAGAAGTGCCAAGAAATAAACAGAGCGGCAGTGCCGGAACAGCGGGCAGGAAGAACGAATGGAACCGTGAACTTACTCATTACGCATCCAGCGGGCAGATCGCACACACCGCTCTGCGCGCCGCGGAGACGCGCCGGGCTCCGATTACTCCTGAGCGATGCGGTGCGATGCCAGGCAGGACGGAGCCGGCCACGCAGCCGCTCTCGCAGGAGAGATGCTGCTCTCCACGAGGATGAGAAACCTCCGTTTCCCACTGGCTTGAAGTAAAAAAGCGGCAACGTTTCCCGTGGCACTCGGGAGGGAGCACAGCGCGCCCGCCGCCCGGGACAGCGCGGCCCGCGCCCGGCAAGAGCCGCCCCGGGGCTCGCAGCGATCGCGGCGCTGCCCAAGGACGGGCCCCGCGGGGTGGGAGCGCTCCTTGCCCGCGGTTCCGTTTCCCGGAGCGGCGGCCCGCCCGCCCCCGGCCCGCCCGCTCCCGCCGCCGTTCCCGCCGAGGGGCGGGCGAGGCCCGGGCCCTCCGCTAGAGGGGGGTCTCGCCATGCCGATCCGCTGGGCCCCGCCGAGCGCTCCCGGCCCGGCGCCGCGCAATTAGCTATTCAAATGAAATTGCTGCCGCACCGCCTAATTGAGTCCCAGCAGACGCCGGCTCCATAACCGAGCGCCGCTCCAGGCAGCCCCGGGCCAGCCCGGCTACACTCCGTGAGTCCCTCGGAACATCTCCGCGGCTACCGTCAGGCACGGCAGCCACCCCCTCGCCAGAGCACAGCCGCTAAGAAACTGAGGATTTGTTCTGCAAAAGCCCCAAACTAGTGTTAAAGAGGAAGAAAACCTCAAAAGTCAGGTATCACAAACTTCTCAGGTTGACAAGAGCAAGAAGCACGCCCTTTCAGACTGCTCGCGCGATCCTGGAAATGAGCCCTTGGTACACACAACTGCATGAGGAAAGAAACGTGATCCACCAGTCTGCTCCGTGAAACATCTAAACGATCTTCTATGTTCTATTAATCGTCAGTCACAGAAGGACAGCTGTTTACAGAACCTTCGCCTGGCCAGCTCCAGGATAGGCTAACTTTGTGTCATCTCTGGTGATTTGGAGGTTATAAAGGCTCGGAAAGGAAGCGGAATCTTTCTGGACCTTTAGCATGTTAGCAAACCTCCTGAAACACGGGGCTGACACACTGCAAATACACATTTTCATCACACGGGGATTAAATCTCCTTATATCGCCTTTGCAGGAATGGCAATTTGTGAGAAACCCAACACCATTTTATTATCCAGTTTGGAGGATGAATTGGGTAACTATTCTGCCATCAAACAGCCAAGGTGCCTCGCTTCTATCTTCAAGGCTTTTCTAACATCCACTCTTCTGAAACTAGAAACTTTCTAATTTCCAGCATAAATGTATTCACAACCAATTTATAGCCATTTGGTCTTTACCATTTTGCCCTTCAAATTAAATAACTTTGCCTCTCTGATATTTGCCTAAAAAGTCCCTATAAATAGCAATTAGATCATCCATTCTCAGTCCTTCTGCTTTGCTTTTAATCTTCTCTCCAAATAGGTTTTCCACTCCTCCAGCGTCCTTTTATACCTTCTACCCTGTGTGCACTGTTCTAAACAAGGTCTTAACAACTGCCTTATACCACGATATTAATACCTCGCCGTCTCCTGGAAATACTTCACTCGCTGCATCCCAGAATACATTAGCATTTTTAAGACCACATTAGAGTGGCATCATAGTTATCCTACAACCAATAACGTACCTGGATTCCTCCTCTTGCAATCTCACGTTTGATGAACCTCTGATCTTACTTGCAGTTATTCTAATTAATCTTTAAGTGCATGACTTCTTGCTATTATATTCCAACCCATTTTTAGTACTCTGGGCAATAGATCAATTGTGCTAGAGCAGTTTAAGATAGTATACCTTAAAAATATGCATCTTGTCCTATTTTTAAATTTATTTACCATCCAGCCTGCTCAGAGGTTTCCCCTTTTCCAGCAGCTCACTGCAACTTGTCCACACCTTTGGCCATGTCAGGAAGGTGGCAAATGTTGTCCCTGTAAAGCAGCCTGCTCCTGAGCTTCTGTGAAACATCCTGGCTCTAGGCTGCCCACAAATTCCCATTTCTTCAACCAAAGCTATCTCTGGCAACACATGAATCTCCAATAACCAGGATGGTTCACCTTTTTCCCTACAACCTCTCACTGTGTTTTGGCACTTGTTTTTGTTTTGGTGCAGACTGTGGTAGGCCATTTCTTCTACAGAATTAAACTGGAATGCTTCATGTAAAATAAGCCACATGTCTTTTAGGAACCTTCTAATCACTAAAAACTTTTTTTCCTTGTTTATGTTAAGTGATTAATGAGGAATTCTACATTTTCCCTAAATTGATCCAGTAAGTCATATATACTGTTAGCATCACACCACCTTTTCCTTCAGTTGTTCTCTCATATTAGGGAAGACCTGTTTTGAAGCTGAAGTGTTCAAGCTGTGTGAACAGCATTAGCTAGTCAGTCCCCAGGTTTAAGTGCCAGCCAGTTTCTCTTAGCAGGGCTTTCTGCTTCTTTTAGGGAAACATTCAGCTTGCCTTTGTTTTGCTACATTAATTAGCACTACACTTCTATAGACTGCAAGTGCCAAGAAGTCCCTCTGAACTTTTCTGTGCACAGACAGCAGGCTCAAGCTGCACATCCCTGCACTGAGAACAGGACTGGTGTGGGTTTGCAGTTCTGTGCTTGTATCCAAAAACAAAACTCGTGGAACCGAGCTTTCCCCTTCAGTGAAGTGGAGTTAATTCATTTACAGGAACACTGTCTGTGGGAGCAAAATGCAGAGAAGAATGCTTTGAGTTACAGATATATTAATTCAAATTAGTTACACATTGGTTAAAAGCTTTTGTCCCTATTTACAGGGTAGATTTTGTCGAGTAAAGGTTGTGAGATGTATGAAGAACGTACATGGGTCTTACTGGAATTACTGTTTGTGTCTTACGTAGGGAATCCAAGAGTGCTTCTGAAATCCTTGAACCTCTTGTGACCTTCATCTGCAACCCAGCCCAATAATGGGGCAAAAGTTGGTGTTTGTGGAGGAAACAGGGCCCTTACAAGAGCTGCAGGGCAAACCAACACTGCCCCAGGATGCCCAAAGGGGAGCTGAGACTAAGCTGAGTCAGTCTGACTCTCCACAGAGAGCTGGACACAGTGGTTTGAACTCAGGAAGTTTTCCATAACTACAGGGACTTTCTCAGCAAATGCTGTTGATCTTTAGCTGTTAGCTTAGAACTGCAGGTCTTCCAAAATGTACAGGATTCTACTACAGTGTTAAAGAACATTTGCCAAGGACTTTTTAACCTTCAATGCTTTCCACAGCTCGTACTTCTGGGATAATAACCAGAGACATGCACTGAAGTATTTGCAGCTGCTGTTTCTGTGGCTGGTGGATCAGACTAACTAACCCAGAAGACAACCTCCTGTGGGTGACTGAGTGACATCCCTGAACTTCTGCTTTGCTCCTCCTGTTTTCAGACTTTGGTTAGCCTGAAAATTATGGCAGTTTTAAAGCCAGTGAAAGGCTCAGCTGGCAGCCCTGTGAAAGACAATCAGTTCATCCTCAAAGGAACCCTGATACAGACACAAGGGAAGAGCCACTCGACTCTTCCCTTTGCTGTTGCAGACATGTGCTGATGGCACACGAGGTGGTGCAGTTCAGACCATCCAGCTCCTTCAGTGGCCGTGTTAAAGATACTCCTGCCCTTAGCAGCAGGTGCCAGGTGTGCCAGCAGGGAATGGTGTGGACACTGGGGATGTTAATAGTTACTGAGGCAACACTTTCTTTCAAATATTAGAGACAGCTCTCTTTCAAAGGCATTTTGATGGCATGCAGTATGCTTGATCAGGTTCAGCTGTAGGATGAGGGGAAGAAACAGATCCAAGTGGTTTGCTCCATACCTTCCCTTCCTTAGCTGCCTGCTTTCTGCTTTAGAGACTCCAGACTTGGCACAAGAAGGCTTTGTCATTTTAGTGATTTTAGGTAAGTGACAAAAAAAAGAGGCTACAGGGCCTTTATTTAGGCATTCAGCTGGCAGCAGCAGCAGCAAAGCATCTGTAGCCTGGTCCCTGCAGCATGGGACACCCATCTTCTACCTTCCCTCTGTTCAGCTTCTGAGCATGCTCTTTTATGTTTGACTGCCTTTTCTGCCTGCATTTTTGCTTCTTTCTCATTTCTCCTGACTGCTGTACATCCTATTTTATTATTTCCTATTAGTGTCTATTGTACCTCACTTGGGTTGTTTGGTTTGTTTTACACTACTGATTAATTGCCAACACTGTAAGAAAAATAAATTCATGGAAGAAACCTGATTTTTTACCAGCCATGGTGCTGTTCATTTTACATACGTAATGTTCCCCTGCCCTTTGTTTAGTCTATTTAGACTTAGCTTTTTAGAGAGTTTTAACCTCTGCTTGTGCAACAGCTCCCTATATATGAGGTCCAGTGTTAGCTGTGTTCTCCACGTTCATGTGTTTATAATTAAGATATTAGGATATTTGCCATACTATGAAAATCTTCTAATTTTTTCATTTTTAACACAGTTGAAGACTTTGCACGTGTAAGGCACATCATACAGGTCACAACAGAGAGGGAAAAACTTCTCAGGCTAAAGCCTGGGAGAGATGAGGGGAGAGACTGTGAGTAATCTTGCAGTTTTCTTAAATTACAGGCAGACGTGGTTGATGCCCTTTCCCCAGCTCACTGTGTGCCAAATAGGAAGTTACTGCTAACTGAATATCTGTGACACCTGATAAAAATACAAGAAGTTCTATTCCTCTCTACTCTAGTTCTTTCCAGTCCTCTCTTTCTTTTTCGGTAAAAAAGACTTTTTACAGGTCTCTGTGCATCTCCTGTTGCCTCTGGAAGCTCTGTGAGATGGCTTAAGTGAAACACCCATCATGTAAGAAACAGTGAAACAGTCCCAAAGAGATCCTAACAATGACCTGACAAAAAGCCATCATCCAGCTCTGAAGGTAAACCTGGACTGGGAGCATTTCTTTTTTCCATGGCGTCAAAGAGGATGAGAAACTTTCAGAAGAGAAGAATGAATTCTCTGCCACCTTCTTTCAGTACCATTTTTGTAGTAGGCACCTATAACTGTCATAGAGGACTGAAATATTGTTTGTGCTTGTGGCAGGCAGGACACATGAACATTTAGGCACTGCTTGCTTTTTCATGTCCCCACGGTTTTATTTCTCAGCACTGTGGGCTCTCCCTGTGTGCACATTACTGCAACAAAACCAAGGTGAGCCAGGCCCAGTAAACTCAGAATAAAAAATGAAGCAGAGGGAAAGGAAGTGTGGTCACATAACTGGGAAAAGTTGAGTATCGAAATACTCCATGAAGAAGATACTATGAGAACTAGAATATTCACCTTTAGAGAAAAGCAAAGCTCCTCTGTTTATGTGATATTAGCTTGGCTCTTTTATGGTTCTCCTCTCAACATTCCTATCCACTTCCCAGCTTCTCATACAATTCAAATGAACATCTGTACAACATGGTTTACATCAACACCCACTGCTGAAGTACCCTCGACTTCAGTCAGGCCATACTCTTCCCACTGTTAACTTTCAGATACTGCCCATATTGTCAGCATTTTCCTGTATTTGACTGTGATCTCACCAACTGCTTAGCAAGTATTTGCAGAGGAATGCTTTGGGGTTTTTTTTAGCAGATATAGATGGAAAAGAGAGACAGACAACATGCTTTTAGTGATAACATTTAGATACCACAATGAGATTGTGCAAAAACAGTATTATAATTCACCTAAGAACAAAACCCCAATTTACTGCTTTCAATTTACAGGCAAAGTGATTTTTTTCCCCCCGATTAAAAATGTTTATGTAGTTTTGGAAAATCCTGATCAGCCCAAGCACAGAAAACCATATTAGGAAGACCTATTATAAACAGCAGTAAAGCAGCCCATCTTGTTTCATTATGCAAGCCAAATGAAACACAGAAATTAAACCAAGAGCGGGAAAACAACTAAGACTTAAAACTGTGTTGGGAATACTCCAAAGACTCATTAACAGATGAAAAAGTATGATTATCTTATTAGGAGTACTACCACCCATACAGAAGCTCTGATCAAAACAATAATTAAACCACCAATAACAATCTCCCTGCATCATTAAATACTTTTGTACAAATAAATTAACTCTGCCAGCCAGAAACATCAAATGGAGATAATTTACCTCAACCAGTTAATAAGTCTAAATACTCAGAAAGCCTCTTGCATTCTTACCTGGGAATGTGCTATCATTCTTCTTCCAAAAAAAGCTTTTAAATAAATGATTTTGACAGCATTCCTATAAATTCTTGTATTTACTCCACCACGGATAAATCAATGAACCATGTGGCTTGAGATAACAACCTGTCCCTTTGCCAGTGGTGAAAACTGATTCTCTTCCAACTAGCACATGCAGCTGGGCAGGAATATTTATTTCTGAGCAAAGTAAATGGACACTCAAGTGCAATTGTTGATATGCAGAATCTGGCAACAAATCAATACTGACTTTAAATACCCAATTTATGCCATTACTTTTTAATACCCATGAATCTTGTTAAAATCCCATAGCATGATGTCCTGAAGTGACACAGCCTGTTTAATTTCTTTTGGTTTGTGGGTTTATCGAATTTGAGGCTTTAAGAATCCTGTTATTGGTGAGTGTCAGTTTCTAGCTTTTCTCTTTTATTGGCTTCCTTTGAAATATCTCCGAAACTCTTATACCTTCACTTCAATTTGATTTTTTTTCCTGTGTCTGAGAAGGGTGCAGGTCTGAACTTGGCATGTGTCTATTACTGCCTTGTCTTTACAGAGGCAACCACTACCAATATGATTTGGGGTTTCAGGGGCAGATATACTGCCTTTGATGTCTTGGGTTTTCACTTTTATATTTTTCAAATCCTGTACTGCCTAGTGTGTAACTCTGAAGTTTCTTGTAGCCTGTTAACTTCTGCTCTCTCATGCAAGGTAGACATAACAAAGCCTCTTCAGGCCTGGTCTCCAGGGTCACTCAGACCATCCTAGGCCCAAAAAGTATAAACCAAAAGCCTCTGGAAGGAGGGCAAGCTTTGGGAAATTACATCATTAACTGAAGTTTTAATTGGAGAATTAACCCTGATATGCAAATGGAACAAACCTATAAAAGTGTGGAGAACTCATGACCTGTTGTCCATCTTGGGATCCATTTGGGCAGTAGCCCCTGGACCCCCAGGATGTAACCTTTGAAGGCCTTTCAAATAAATACCTCCTTTATTCCCTTATTTTTGTCTAGTCTCTGTTTTTTAGGTAGCCACTTCAGGCATCACCTTTATTTATGCTCCTTTAAGCAATCTAAAGAAGTGCAAATATATTAGACTATTTGCCAGATCATTCAAAACTGCATTCTTGAGCTACACATATAGCAGTGCTCATACATACATCATCTTGTAGTACAATTATTAAAAATCTAAGATCAGGATAAATAAAATTGCCTAGATTTCCCAGGTGATAATCAAAATTTGGACAAATACGATGCAGAAACTAGGAGTTGAAATTCCTATAAAGCAAAAACTAACCTTTCCAGATGCATTGCCAAGAATGGGTCAAGGCTACGATTTATCAGCAAAGCAGCACTTGTAGGGAACTTCAGCCACTCCTGCCCACGCTGGACCTGCTTTGGGGAAAGCAGAGTAGTGTAGGATCAGAGTGTGTCCCTCTGGAAGCTTTTACAAGCAGAAAGCTCAAGAGAGTGTAAAATTACTGTTTTGAAATAGATTGGATCCAAGAAGCCTCATGTTACCATGAAGGCTTAATATGCATTTTTAGGAGCACCCCACAAGACAAGTTCAGCCTGTTCATGGAAGTGAGGAGACAGGAAACCCCACTGGAAGAACAGAGGAGAAAGACAACTTTGTTTTCTGGTGTGCTAGACTCTACACCATCTTTGACTAACTACTGTTTTAGCCTTGATTCGTGAATATATGAAGCAGCTGAACAGGTTTATATGTTTATTCATTTTCTCCCTTAATTTAAGAGGAAGTTGTACAACAAATCTAACTGTACTGCCCTAGGGAAAATACAGACTGTGTCCCACAAGAGATGCAGTGATCAGCCCAGCACCTGTGTTGTACCTGGGTTCCTTAGGAAATTCTACCTCATTTTTGGAGCACTTGTAATGTGCATAATGCCATGAGAGTCAGACCTCTTGTTCACCGGTGTAACACAATCACTGCTGCACTGTCAGAAAGTCCCTTCCAGTCCCTGGAAGTGTCACTAAACACTTATTTTGGGGCTTATTTTCTGTTCTTTAGTGTCATCTGTTAGGAACAATCTCTGAGGAGAAGATAGTAAACCAGAAGGACTGGTCTGATCCATTCTAACAAACCCAATATTCCTAAATCATGCTCTTTAGTTTCCCAAATTAACTTACCTCTCGGTTTCCCTTTTGTGCCGGGAAAGATTTATTGTTTTTATTCAACCTGAAAATCTGCTGGCATTAGATATATTAGGATACCCACAGGTGGTTCTTTTGTCATCCTATCACTGCAGTGGGAAGATAGCAAAATAAATCAATAAGAACAATGTCTTGGCTGATGCTTGGGGAAACCAATCTGTGGTTGAATATATAGCTCAGCAGTAGCCTGCCCTATGCACAGGCAGCACTAGGTACCGTGGCTTCCACTCACTGGAGATCTCAAATAAGGATTCTGGGTTTTATTTAGTGTTTTCCCACCACTCAAGTTTCTATCTAATTCTGTGGCCTCTTTAAAATAACAATGCCTTATATTCTTTTGTTTGTTTCAGATATCCACCAGAGTGAGGGCTATTTTGTCACAGGGTCAGGTTTTCTTTCTTTGACTTGAGCACTGTTGCAGCAAGAGCCTGATATAAAGCTGGTTTTCAGTTGCCACTATCCGAGGCTTGTTTTCAAAGACTATATGCAAATCATGCCAGTGCTGCCTTCTGCACTTCCTCCATTTTATTTTCTATTGAGACTGAATGTGAAGAGCTGCAGTCTATTTAGAACACCATGGTTCTTGCAGCAAAAAAAAATCAAAGCTATTTCCAAAAGTGGAATTTCTTAGAATCAGTGTATTTTCTTCTTCTTATAATAGAAATGAGTATGAGCATTCTGAGCCTTTAATTATACTACCAGGTCTGAGAAGATGTGAGAAGAAGCAGAGTGGGTATGGAAAGAAAAGCAGTTGATTAGTAAATCCATTTAAGGATTTAATCTTTTGTTAAGGAAGCAGAATCGAGACTGCTGGAGTGAAGTGAAACGTAAGAGAAACAAGTGGCAATTTACCCTATAGCTGCATTCTCCAAATTATTTTCCCCTGGAGATGTAGTGGACATCAGCAGGCACAGGCAGCTCCTGCAGAGAACAGCCTCTGGTTGAACTTGTACCCCGAGACCCCCCAGCTCCAGGGCACACAGAGCAAGGGGTGAGGCACTGCCTACCCTGCACAAAACCATGGCACGTGCCCTACACAGGCACTTGTGCTTGTTGCCCTGGACTGTGGGGTTCTTCTGGAGCGCAGATTAGCACGAGGAACATGGCTCAGAACTCCAGCTAACCCAGGAGGGAATGCAGCAACGCCTGTCAGGATCTGTGCCCTCAGAAGAACTGTGCTTTGTCCTATTTTTGCCACGGATTTTGTACTTGAAACCACAGATGACTGAAAACTCATGAAGACATAACTGAAACCATTTAAGAGTCAAACCCATTGAAGGGTATCTACTGGGAAGCACAGCTTTGGTTTTCTGGTGTCCTATTAAGGGAAAACTGGCACCATGTGATTTGCAGATCTGGGTGATGAATTTCTATTTTTTAGCTTGAATGCAGTGTGCAAGTGCAGATCCAAAATGTGAAATACATAAGGGACAAACAACGGCTGTTTCCTTACAGGCTCCCATGCCTACTACACAGAATATTTTTTACCTTGTCAATCAAATATGGGAGGTATTCAGTGGAGGTAATCACACAATAGAAACAGGCCTCCTTTCTTCCAGAGCTTTTAGGTTTGAATTCCTCTTATTGCAGAGCCAGGTGTCCCATGTTTCTCTTGCAGGAGTGAAGCTCTGTGTCTCTCTGTCAAGGAAAGCATTTGTTAATTGCTTCCAAAAAAACCTGGAGTGAATAAACATTCAACTAAATAGCTAAAACATGCATAAGGTGTCCTACGCAATTTTCAGCACTCTCAGCTGCAGCACAAGATGCTCGTGTAGCAAGAACAGTCATGCCAGATGTTAGGTACGAACCTGCTTGTCTCCACTGTGGTAGGGTTTTAACTTGGTGATAATTGTGCAGAGCCCTTGCTGAGGCAGAAAAAGCCTCCCTCAGCATATCTGAGAGCCCTCCAGCACCACAGCCTTCGTGCCTTGTTTGCATCCAGCCTGAATGGTCAGGCAGCCTTACAGTGGATTCAGGAGCCAAGGCTTGGTCACCTTATTTATGAGAAAGAGTCAATGCAATTATGCAATTACTGTTGTGAAGCAGGAAGAATACTTTTTTTCTTTGTTAACATTCACTGCTTGCTGCAGCAAGAAAGAGTGCTGGGGGTTGATCATCAAACTGACTCAGTTAAGAGTTTGATTTTCTCTTTTATGTCTCCCGTATGATCCGATTTCTGGGGTGTTTTTGGGGTTTTTGTTCAAAAACTGGACGGCAGAGGGTGCCAAACCCCCAGAGGGAGCGCACCCAGACCCAGGAGCTCTCACGCATCCCCTGAATTCCCCGCTGGAAGCTCTGCTCCAGCACAGAGCCGCAGGTTCCCTCCGGCCGGGAGCTGTGCTGGGCAGTTTGGAAGTGTCAGCACTTCCAGCCCCGTTTATAACCTCCTTCTTCGAGGATCAATCCAGGCTCTTGCGAGCCAAGTTATTTTCTCTCTGATGTGCAATTGGCACTCAATGTTATCTCAGGAATCTGAAGCCACGTTTTGTTATCAGGATGTTGCAGGGACGACTCACTAAATTAAAAGCAAGCACTTGATCATAGAGAGCTGAGCACAAACACTCCCCACCTTTAATATGTGCTACAAATATGACACAGCCACTGAGGAACTAAATCTGTTTAGCTCGACATGGTTCACAGACAGCTTTTTACTTTGGACAAGGAAACATGAGATTAAAACATCAGCAGCTCTGAAATCCCATTCCCATCCTACAGTGAATTACGAAATGAAGTGGTGTTATATTAGCAGCATTTCTTCCTGTTCTAATAAAAAGATAACATTCTACATTTTCTGCAAACACTACTCATGGGAATGAGATGGAAATTGTTCCTTGAGTAGTAACTAGTTACAATAGCTTCTAAACAAGCCTAAAAATTATCCTGATTGTATTTAGGAGCCAAATCCCGAAGCCTTTATTGTATTCAGGTTCCTGTTCTTTGCTGGAGTCAAAAATTGCTCTACTTGGTCCAAACAAGATTTCTTTTTGTTCCTTTCTTAGAAGTCCCTGTCCTGAGGACGAGCACTGTCAGGTGGCCAATTTTATTGCTCACATACCTGATACACATCACTGGCCCATTATTTCCACACAGGAATGGGATCCATCATTCCTAACTCAAAACTGTGCAGATAACAATTGATAATTTGTAAACAGTTATTCGCTTTGAATGAGTTATGTAGGCTCTGTTTACTTAAGCCAGCTATTTGTCAGCTTTATCAGTCACTTATCAACAGAAGCAGAGAGCAGGGCACACATAACCCATTTATCATCCCTCCTGTTGCTGCAACACACACAATATATATTGCACATGCCACAGCACTGGTGAAATAGCTCCCCATACTACACTGCCAGCACAACTAAGTGTGAGAGTTACTTTCTCAATGCCAAAAATTTGTGGGGTGCTTCACAGAGGGGCAATGCTCTCACTCAGCCCCATCACTAGGGCCCCACAAACGAAGTGATGGCAAACGTGTGGCAGGTGGGTGGGCAGGGGTCTCAGCTGGATTGGGAACACTCAACACCCTCCTGGAGGATTAATAAGTATGGAAAAGTGCTGAAGACTCAACTCAAGAGGCCCTGTGGTCCCTCAGGGTACAAGGATGTACAATATTTCATTGTACTGCACAAAGATTTGTACTAACAAAGCACCCCACAGGACTCAGNGCGGAAAAGTGCTGAAGACTCTGTTAGACTCTTTGTTACTAACTCTTTGTTAGACTTTGTACAAACAAAGCACCCCACAGGACTCAGTTACCCCTGTCCCTGTCCCCTCTTCCCTACCTCACCCTGTGCATTTATTTTTACCTCTGAAATGTCCCCCCTTGTCCTCCCTGGCAGGGCCTGGCCTGGCTTCATCCAGCCCAGGTGCTTCTGTCACAGCTTCAATCAAAACAAAATTGTCTTGAGCCTTAACCAAAAAGATTTAGTGAAAAACCAAGGTGAGGAAACCTCCAACTTGCCCTTGCCCAGCAGTAAATAGTTCCCTGCTGGAAAAAGCCACACACCACCAGCCTTTTGCAAACCAAGGGCATTGGGCTCAGCACACAAACAGTAAAACACCAGGAAAGAGGCATTGGTGCTCTGTAACCTTTTAAATAAAGTCTGGCAGGGAGATGGAGACTTAGAAGAGCTTTGGAAAAATAAGCCCTTTCTCCTAGGTCTTTACAGGGAAGGTGGAAAGCCATCATAAGGATTTCAGATGCAATAGGGCATGAAAACATCTTTGCTTGAAAAAAACTCCTCAATAGCACATTTTAGAAAGTTATCATTTTGTAGTTCTCACAAATTCACTATTATGTTATTTGCTCCTTATTCCCTCCCCAAGAAGTTCCTTTGTTTCTTAGTTTCAGTTGTGTGGGTTACTGCTGAGATTGGCAATTTCCTTTCCCAGGGAAAACTTGTGCTACATTTCAATCCAAGAATCCACCTCCCCCTTTTAAGATGAAAAAAATTAAAGCTTACAAATAATTCAATAATGTCTTCAAATTTAGATAAATCACTTAAAAATGAGCTAGTTATGGCATAGAAGCTGACAGGCTGAACTGGCTCTGCTCATTTTTCATTAATAGCCCCACACTGAATTAGGAGAGGGGAGGTCTTGCAAATCTCCCTGGGATATGTGGCTCCCAGGAACCCTATTTTGAGTAGCCAGAACCTCCTAAAAACAATGCCTTCCAGGACACTGCCAAAGGGATTGTGGAACAAGGTTAAAAATCAGTTAATGTGGCCATGCAGTCACTGATCCTTAGCTCAGTTCAGACTCTTGAGAATTCTGCAGTGTAGGTGAGCCCTTTGGAGAGCTTAATACATTAAGAGAATCCATTACTTTTTTGCTGATTTATTTTATAATGGCTCATTTACATGCACCAAGAAATGGTATTTTTATACTAGTTAGAAAGGCACAGATTGCCTCTCTGCAGTCATAGAGGTTTTCAATTTTAGACAAGATCTTTAAAAAATTGACAGTATTATGAACTTCCAAGAGGCTTTTCAAAGTCACTTAGGTTTTTAAAATCTATTACGGTTATTTTTTCTCTCATATTCCGAAGGTTTATATTTTTGGACTCACGGTACTAACAAATCCTGTTATATATGTTGAGCAATATGAAAAATAGGGCACTAATGTTTTAAAGTCTCTAAAACATTTCTCAAATTGACTGTAAAATGTGGCATTTCTACAATACACGATTGTTTGGCAGGATATAAAAGCTTACTGGTTCTCATTTGGGTGATTTGCATAACTTGTTCATGGCATCATTTGTAAATATTATGCCCATCCCAAGCTGCCACTGATAAAAAGAGTAAGATTGCTTTTGCCAAAGCATGTCATAATATAGATGAGGAAAAAACCCTTCCTGTCTAAAAAGAAGGAAGTTATACAAAGCAAGTTAAAATTTTATACTGCATTAATCTCAGAAATCACTTTTCATGTCTGTTAGAGAACATAAAAGTGAAAAAAAAATTCCTTTCACTGTGCAAAGTGGTTGTACAAGGATTGGGCAAGCCAAGGAGCAGTGGCTGCTCCCGAGGAGGCGTTTGCTGAGGGCATGGTTTGTACCAGCACCCAGAGAGCCTCTTTGCCTGTGCATTAGAGGGGATGGGCTGGGCTGAGAACGTGGTTCTGCCTCCCCAGGCTCACGGAGGGTGAGCACAGAGTGCACAGATCTGTTTCAGGCAGACAGATGACAATTCAGTTTGCCCACTGACCTGTGCTGACTCCTCAGTAGTAACGAAACCAAACCACTGCAACAAGTCCATTTTACCCAAAGAGACTCAATACAGGGGGAAAGCACATTTTACTTAGCAAGGCGGGGCAACTTCCACATAATCATTTTAGAGCTTGATTTAATATTCATGAGTCTTCTAGAAGGTGGCAATTTAGACTCCTGCTACAGAGCTCCCTGTGCTTGCTTAGGAAAGGTCCTTTGAGAGATGCTCTATTTCCTGTGGATGAAGGCTGTGGGGAAATGATGCTGTCTGCCTTGGAGGCTCTGCCACAGTCACCAAACAGATGGATTTCTGGAAAGCACATGTGTTTGTTTGCCTTCCCAGTCAAGAATATGTCATTGTGGCTGTTTCACGACCTCCCTGATTAAAGAGCTCACACGAGGATTTTTGTCTCTGTAGTTATTCAGTGAGAAGGAAGAAGAGTAACTGGGATGCAAAGGGCAGCCAATGTGTTTCAAATTCATTGTTGGTGGCTGTGCCAACATCCTTGTGCTAATTTTGAAGCAATTTGTTGAACTGGCTGTTGTAAACTCTAAGGTAACACACCAGGCCCTGAGAGATGGCGACATGTGTAGATGTGAAGGTACCACTTTAACAAGGTACCACTTACACAGGATCTGTGACTGAGCTCTGAAGTTACCATTGCACTGCTGAGCAGGGATGGTAATACACTGCTCAGCTCCACTAAACCTGACAGCTGGCCTAACTAAAGTGTTTTTCTCCTCTGCAACAACCACAACACAGCAAATATCTCAAAAAGATGCTCTGACTTCTTAAATCAGTGAAATTTAATGGCTTGCTTTGGATAGTGCTTTCCCCCTGCACCTTGCATTTTTCTGCTTCCTAAATATAACAAACTACCAAGAAATGGCTTTTTTTCAATCAGACCTTAAAGTGGGGAAAAGAGATTGTAAGCCAGCAGCCAAGGCAAAGGAATCCCCAGGGAAAGCACTTGGTGTTATTTCCTGTTGTGAATCTTTGCCTGCCAGGTTGAATTTGGGAAAAGAGGTAGAAAAGAAAGTTAGAATTTGTCTTTATCATGAAAGACGAAAAACAAGGGTAGGTCACTAATTACATCTCTAAGGTGATACATACTCAGCTGCTTTAGGATAGAGGTGCCAGTAATAACCTCAGGTACAGAACAGTGCTGCCACTTCAGTAGATACAGCAAACTAAAAGTGTTATAGATTGTGTTCTTCCTACCTCAGCTGCAACGAGATTCAAACACAATTTCAAGCCCTTAAAACCCCAGTGTTTTGCCAAAGTGAGATTGGAAATGCCTCTAGGAACATAATACTGGATATACATTTCTTATTTGCTACAGAGCAAGATTAACTCAGGTAATGAATTTATACTGATGAGTGGAGTTCAAGGCTAGGGATTTTTGAAAGCAATCTCACTATCTGGGCAATAAAGCTTGGAAGCACGTAAAAAAAAAATCTACTTTTTAAATAAGTGTTCTAATCAATAATGCTACATTGGAGGGTAGAAGGTGCAATTAACTTTTCAGCCTGGTTCTTGGAGCTCTATATGGCTGATTTTTAGGTCAAGCAAAGCTTTTCTTTAAAAGCTGTGGTGAAGATGAGGCTTGGTTTGTGAGTATGAATAAGGCAAGATAAGGACTTGTATTTTAGAATTTGCTCTGAATTCAAGTTCCTGGTCCACTGGTCTAAAAGAGGAAACTGAACCCAAGACTTTTACCTTAAATACCAGCAGCTGGTTATTCAGGAGGTTGATCCAGCTCTCAGATCAAGGTTTAATCAGAACTGGATCCACAAAATTATTCTTTAAAATCTTCCCACAAACACTTTGCTTTGATGAGCCCATATTGCTAATGAAAAAGCAGGGCATAAAAATGCTTCTGAATGCTGTTTCTCTAGATTATAGAGACAAATTTACTTCGTGATCCCTACTTAATTACTTCTGTACACGCAGATCAGCACTGGGTCCAGAAGACTCACCAAGCAGAATTAAAACTAGGTGAGGGAATAAGCAGCTAAAGAATGGCTCTGTTAAGGGGTCTTGAATAAAACCAAGCAGCAGAAAAGCACAGAACCAGCAGTGCCACAGCATCATCTGTCCTGGCTCAACAGGACATGAGAGGTCACTGCTCGTGCACAGCAGCAGCCACACAGAGCAGGGGTGATCCCAGGCATGGTGGTTCCCCAAAGGACATGTTCTGTGTGCTGGAGCCAGCTCAGCTGAAAGCTTCTCCTTCATGCTTTGAGCCTCAGCTGGGATCAGTCCTTCACTGAGCTTGGGAATGGGACCCAGCTGTGGAAAGCAATACCAACCAGAGTGTGCCCCAGCAGCTCAGGAGGGTGCAGCTTTCAGGAGAGCATTGAAACTTATTACAGTGCCTCTGGAAAGAGAAAACTGAAAAAATTAGTTGCTGACAGCAAAGCCCCTGCATGTAGGTGCAAAGCCTGAGCTTACTGTGCTTGGACCACAAAAAATGCCAAGATTATTTGCAGGGCTTGGCTGGAAACATGGCAAGATAAAAGAGAGTAAAGACAACTGAAGCTGTTGGTGACCTGGACTGGCTGACAGCACACAGCATCTACCTAGTAGATAATTTGATGCCACAGAAATGAAGGGGCAACTATTCAATAAAATCAGAAATATCTGGAGCTCATAGTGGTTAACAGGCATTGCAGTGGCATACAAATATGTCCTGAAAAAAAAAACAAAAACACCACTCACCCCACTCTCCACCCAGTTTCTTCCCAGCAAAACTTACTCTAAACAGGGAGCAGGGAACAGATCCACCCCTGGAGTTAAGGTGCTCAGTTTGCTGGGGCTGCCAGTCTAACTCAGTGTCCATGACATGAAAAACAAGGCTGGCCAGGTGGAAGGAGTAGTGAGATGATCGTGGCTCCAGCACAGACCCACTGTCCTGTGTCTGAAAGAGATTTAAAGCACCTTGAGCCATTCCCAAGGACCAGCTGTGGACCTTTTGTTTGACTAAATCTCCCTCTGCAGCAAGGCTTAGGTAGAAAGGCAGCAGCTGGAAATCAATAGATGGGACCAGCAGCAGGAGGAAGATAAACATAAATTGCACCTGCAGAAAGATAGTGATGTGCATGTGTTAATCCTCCTCCAGTATATAAATCCAGGAGCTATTGCAATTATCATGCTGAGCAAGGAAAACCAAAAAATGTAATGGCAGAAGCAGCCTGAGAATCTGCTACATGCTCCAATGAGATTTTTTTTTTTTAAGGAGTCCCTCACTTTCATTTCATTCTTTCTCACCACAGAATGGCTTCTGCTTATTTAAACTCCACTGATCAGAATGGAACCTTAAATTAAGGGAGGAGAAGGCAGCACAGCTGATGCCCTCCCATCTTAAATCAGCTGCAAACACTATTTCTGTAATGCTCCTCAGCACTCACTAACCTTTGGGCTGTCTGAGGGACCACACAAATTGGTGAGCTGTGCCGTGGATGAAAGGAGAGGGATTAATCCTTTGAGCAGGACTGGGATTCCCTGCAGGTCTGTCGTGACAGAGCAGCTCAAAGCCCTGGGCACCACATTCTGTTGAAGAACAACACAATCTGATTTTTCTTTCTTTTAAATTTCCTTCTTATCATCAAAATAGTTTGAAACAACAAAAGAAAGTACAAATGTGAAAACCAGGCTGGAAGGTTTGATTTCAGTGAAGCAGTAGTTGTCACCCTGACAGTTATAACGCTACAGGTTGTATTTTTATTATATTTGATGTTTCTATTCTTAAAGGACTGACCACAAAATAAACCTTGACATAGCCAAAATTGGATGGTACTAATGAAGCACCCAAGAGGACAACATGCTGCTCCTCTGTGTGAGCAGCAAATGATGGGCGATTGAACAGCTGTCAGTGGGGAGAGCCTGACGTATTTTTATTAACTTTTTGTGTCTGTTGCATACACACTCCTGAGTGACCAGCTAGGGTAGGTTACATGGCATTTGAAGCTGGATTTCCTGAGGTGAAAGCCTAATAACCTGCTGAAGCACAACATTAGAAGTGCTTCGACCTGCTTGCTTTGGGCACACTTAATTTCTGATGTGGAAGGGCTGATGACATTTCCAGGCAGCTGCTTTAGAGCAGGGATTTCTTTCTGTTTCTATAGAGTGCAATACACAGTTTATCTAATACCACATAAATAAGGTCTATAGAAAATATTGCAGCTGCTTAGTGGTCTGAAGCTTTTTTTTTCTTTGATAGCAGAAAATGAACGTACCTGGTACAAAAAGGGGTTGGTTTGGGGATTTTCTCAAGTGAGAGCGTTGTGTGGTACAAGTGAGTTTTACAGATAAATGCCACAATATTTTACACTGAAATCCAGAGATTAGCTGAGCCCAGCCTGTAGGATGCATAGTTAAGGAGTGAATATTTAAAACAAAATCTTGTATTTTAGTTTTGTTTCATTACTGCTTAAGAGAAGACATAGAATGATCCAAGAGAACAAAATGGGCACACACTGTTTTATAGACTTTAAGCTGTTAAGCAACCTGATTTCAAGGGAAGATTGCAGAAGACAGGCTGCCTTTTAAAGGAAAATACCAAATATTAACATAGTAGCAAATAAGAAGAGATTTTGGTGATTTGCCAAATATTCTCAATACAAATCCCAGAATGGCCTGGGTTGGATGGGACATTTTAAGATCATCCAATTTTGACCTCCTGCCACAGGCAGGGACACCTTTCACTAGACCAGGTTGCTAAAACAACAGCTCTTGTTGCACTCAAAGTAGTACTTGATGAATAAGGACTTGTAATCCCTACAGGAACACGACCAGAAACACAGGAAGGGGTGATGTGCGTCAGGAATCCCTTGGACACTGTGACAAGTCTGGTGGGCTCTGCTAAAAATGGCAAAAGGAATATTCAGCACATGGTCCCCAGCACAAATGCTCTACTGCTGCCCTGCTTTTTCAACAAAAAGAGAAAAACACAAAGCACCTTAAATTCAGGTTTTGTCAGTACTTCTCCAAGGAATGCCAAACTGGGTTTGTTATTTATCATGAGATGGGACACAGCTTCCATCTGTGTGATTGTTTTAATGGATTGAAGGGTGTCTTTGCCCAGGTCCTGATGCTGTGGCATCACCGGAGAGTGGCTGATGCTGTGAAGGATCACCCTCGAGGAGTGGGCAGCTCTTCAGGAAGTCCTTAAACACAATGCATCCCACTGTGCCACTTAACAATATTCAACTACTAAGCTGCTACATTTTCAACAAGTCCTTGGAGGAATGCAGGAATCCTATCAAAACTGCAGCCTTATCACTCCTTGGAAATTTTCTGATGTGTGGGAGTGCAGAGGGCATGCCTTATACTGAAAATAAGATCAGACATTTCCTTTGCCTGACAGCCAACTGTGCTTAATGGGATTCTAATTTAATCAGAGTACAGAATGGGGCAGATGTAACACTGATAAATTATAACAGGGATCAACATGCAAGAGCAGTGCAGGTGGGACTTGCCTTGGGGAGTGACAACTTCAGGAGAAACTACAAGTGTCTAAAAAGGACTTTGCATACGGCCGTGGGTCAGTCCCACAGAACAACAAATGGAAGCACACCTGGATTTTAAAATTGCTCTGAATGTTCTTATGTATTGTACTCTGTCCAGCCCTACCTGAACAGTCACATCATTTCTCACAGGGGACCATAAGTGCACTTACATTTTTTAAAGCAGACTAAGCTGCAAACACACAACAGAGAGAAAACATGGGACAAGAACTTATCCAAAACCTTATTTTTTGCTTCCCAGCTACTGTTTGCTCACTGAACATGAGTTACTCCTGCATGCAAGGCTTGCTGTGGACATCCCCTGAAAGCAGCTCAAGGTGTTCCATAAGAGTTGCTCTATGCCTCCCACCAGGTAAATCCTCTCCTGGAACTGCCTCAGACAGGCAAATAGGATAAACTGGAAGAAGATCCTTGCCACAGGAGGCTATGAATGCAAGTGTACAGGGATACACAACTTGCTGGGCAGACTGATGGGAGAAAGGTTCTTTGAAACAGGCACAATCACTGGTTTAGGAATCATGCTGCAGATGACTGTGGACTGGGAGGGTATTTTGGGTACTATCACTGTATGCTTGCCCTGTCTTTATGCTGTTCACAGCATTTGCTGCGGGCCAGAGACAGATTATTGGAGTAAATGGGTCTTTTCCTGACTTGATGGCTTATTATTTTCTGCAGTGATGCTAAATGTCCCTGTCCAAAGATCTTGGTGCTTTACAGTAAACATGTGGATGTGTTTTCCTTGCAGTGATGATTAGCTGACTCAGCTGCATAAATTAACCTCCCCAGGCAGCAAAGACAAGCTGAGTGCTGTGTGAGTACCTGAGAGGTTCAGTGCTGCTGGGCTGTTCAGGGAGGTGTAGTTGTTAAACTTTAGCAAGGCATCTTTAATATATGTAAATAGGCTTTTTACAATGAGTAATGTTGCCAAATTTTCCAGATTGCTAGCACTGTCCTCCATTAAAGCTGGAGGACAAATTCACAAAATACATTATTAGGGGAGGCAGCAGTAATGTTAGTGAGTGAATATGGTGATGCTCTTAATCTTGGAAAACAAAGAAAGGATGTTCTTGCTTCTTAGCAAGGTCACTGTTTTGTATTGTCAAACTGCTAGAAATAGTCCATGGTATTGTTTCAGGAGATTTAGTCAGAATATACAAAATTAACTAAATCCCTAAAGAACACTATCATAAGGGCTAAAAGAAAATATTCCTGACAATAAAACTGAAATTATGTTACTTACAGGATAATGCAAGTGATCCAAGTCAGAATTTCTCTCAAAAGAAATCTTTAACTATGAAATATTGCAAAGACACTCACACTTAGACCTATCATAAAAAGAAGAAAACATTAAAATTCCCACATGGCTAATGCAATTTATTCTAATCTGGAGACAAAATCTTCAACCATCTTAAACACGTGCTGTGTGACTTCACAGGGCAGAGTTAAATTTCTTTAAATGCTAGAATTATGTATGGGAGAAGCCATCCTACATGGTCACTTCCCTTCAATTTCAAGTTGGTAAAAGATAAAAATGTAGAAGAAACTTCTCTGCAGCAGTGGAGATATTTGAATGGATGAAGCACTTTCAGTCAGTAGTGTGTGAAGAAAGCAGTTCTAGAAAATTAATGCTATGAGCATTAGCCAAAACAGAATTTGGATTGTCTTTTAACACTCCATTCATCTTTCCTAATCTATTTCATATTTTATTCATGATTTGAATTCAACCACAATACTTACCTAAATTGGAACATTGCTAACAGACCTTTTAAAAATCGTCATGAACTCTTTTTCAAGGTGGTATCATGCAACATATTATTGAAAAATAGCTATTCTGTAATCCTTGGGAAAACTATTTAATAACTGCAATAATGCACTGAAATGTAATAACACACCACATTGATCTGATTATCACCAGACAAACACACTCCTTGGCTGGCTGAATGTGCCAGGCAGAATGCACACACTGCAAGGAACTTGGTCTGAGTGCTCTTTGTGACCACGTTACTTCAGAGGCTCTAATGGGACAAGTCTCCTTCTGTGACTGCCAAAATTACCTCCCTCTGGAATCTTTTATGAGTAGCAACAACAGGAAAATTTTGTATGGGCACCAGAACTGCCCCATTAAGGATACCTTTCACTTCAAATAAATGCTGGTCAACAAACTGCCTAAAATTCAAGCTGGGCTACATCATGGTAGAGGACTGAATTTCTGGTTTGAGGGTCTCTCATGCAGTGGTCAGGTAGGCAAAGTATTGTGGGATGGCAGAGCTGGAGGACCACCAAAATTCACAGTGTAGAAGTGTCCACTAGGAACACCCCATGGCAGGCAGATAACTAATTTCTGCTGCAGAATCCCACAGAGTCCTTCTCTCCCCAGAGAGCTGGGGAAACACAAGGCCTTCAAGAAAGATCATGCTGATACAAATACTTCATGGAGAGGAACCTTAGACTGAGTGTGACTCAAAACTTCTGCCTGACAAGTCAAAAGTAGCTGCACTCTTAACCCCATTGACCAGGGGTGGGTTGGTGTCCTCAAAGCAGACAGCTGTTTCAGCACAGAGTGGTGGGCTTTGCTTTTACAGCCACCAGTAAAGGAAGAAATATTTGTATTCTGACAGATTGTACCAGCTCAGTGCTCAGGAACAATCCAGATATTGGGATGTACCAGGAAAGGAACAGGGAATCCTCAATGCATCTGAATCTTGACAGCCATGAGCTGTTCTGGTCACCAACCCTCTCAGAAAGGATTGACTAGAGGTGGAGAACACGTGAAGATGGGCAATAATCACAGTTATGGAATGGTTTCTGCTTGTTAAATGACTTCAAATAATCAAACTAGGACTGCTAATGCTGGGAAGGATATGACTGCAGGGGATTTGGTCACCCAGTGCACAGCTCACTGTTGCTGAGGTGTTGCAGAGGCTAAATTGGATGTGAGCTCAAACACAACTAAGCAAATTAATAGAAAAAAAATCACTAGGCAAATAAAGACACAGATACCATCTCTGACTCAGGAAAGCTGAGCTACAGCTACTTGGGCACAGGGAGAGTATTTCCAATACTTCTGCATCCCTGTAATTCTCCCTGTGGACCCTGCTGTCAGTCTCCACTTGTGACAGGTACTGGTCTAGATGGGCTTTGTTTTACCTATTCTGTCTGGTTTTATGTTCTCCCTGCAGCCTTTCTGCATCAAGCTCCACGATCCCATGCTAAAATATGCCTTTATTCAGTTGCTTTACACCTGGGGAATGGCAGAAAACCCAACCACCAGGGAGGAAACTCCCCCAGGCCCCTCGGCTATATGTCAAAATGCCCATCCTCTTCCCTGCTCAAAAACCTGACAGCCCAGAGCCACAGCAGGGGCAGGCAGGTGTGTGAACCCAATTCCCCCAGAAGAGCCCAGCAGTGCCTGCTGCACCTGCTGGAGCCCAGCATTCCAGCCCCTGACAGAGAGCAGCAGAGGGGAATGAGGTTCAGGCAGCTGCAGCATATGGGCTGGTGTTCTGAATCTCTCCTACCAATTTGTGCTGCAAACCTGCAATTTCTGTGGTAGCCATGGAAACTGAGGTACTGGAGCACAATGAAGCACATGTGTGAACGCTGTTGCCACCACTGAGCGAACATCACTCAGCACCTCTCGACAGCAAGGGCAAACAGGATATCTGGGTAATCACAGGCTGCTTGTGGCCACGGGGTCTGCACCAGGCTAAATAGGTACCAGGGCACAGCAGCTCTTCTGCTGGGACCAGGGGGGAGGATACCTGCTGGAAGGAAAGGCCAGTGTCAAGGAAGACAATCCTGTCCACTCCAGAAGAAAAGAAAAACAGAGAATGTATGGGAAAAAATACTCCCTGGTCAGCTGTACAAAAAAAGATAGAAATCTGTTTTGTTTTGTCTCCCTTCACACTGCTAGTAATCTCAACACCCCTAAAAGTTTGGGTTTTGATGGTTTCTCAGTAAGTGAACGATAGAAGTCAATGGAGTCATCTCACCTGGAGTGACAAGCAAAATATGTGCCCCTGCCAGCCAATTTTCTTGTGCAAGAAGTGTCTAGAAGCTGGTGAAGGATTCTCACTCAATGTGCAGCATAAAGCTGTAAAGAACAGCAAACTAGGGAGGCTCATCCTGTAAAATTAAAAAAAAATAAGGAAACATTATTATTTCCTTCAGGCAAGTTCTCTGTAGATCACTCTGTAGATCTTTTGCTTTACTACTGTTATTGAGGCCAGTGTTATAATACTGCCCAGACTCATCAGGTGTGTTGGTTTGAGTGGGCTGTGCTGCTTAGGATTTTACAGTTGCACTTTAAAATCAGGTCAGTCTGGCCAAAGGCTGCCCTGCCTTGGGATTTGAGGCAGATCTGAAAATAGAGATGGTGACTTCTCAGGGTGGTTTGCACCCAGGAACTTGAGCTCTACAGTCTGGATAAAAATTTCAACAGGGAACAAACACTGATAACCCTTCAAACAAGTTGGAGTAATGCAGAAAAAGCCTCCAACCTGTATTGCTTAAATACTGAGGCTGTGTACAGTTAAGTGACAAAGGGGCTTAAAAATAGGGCAAAGCACAAAGGATTCCTGATAATTTCCCGCAGTTGCTTGGCTTGTACCTGTAGGGAAGCTGACACAAAAAGGTGTCTGACAGAGGGTGATGCAGACTGAAATGCTGCTGGTGGAGCAGAGAGGTGAGCAGGGAGCCAGCTCGAGGGTCAGCACAGCACAGGCAGCTGTGCTCAGTACTCCCACCCCACAGCCTGCAGCACCTGCTCTCAAACACAGCAATTAAGATTTCTAACATGAAGAGGTTCTTAACATTCATCAGGTGGAAGCTGAGCACCGTGGTGGGGATGCCATGTCCTTGGCAGGGAACCCCTGCATCGTAACTCCTAATTAGGGACCCCTGAGTTCACCCTTTTAATGGGTACAAGCCTTGTTACCTACTTAAATCCTAAAGATCAAACCGTAGAAAGAAACTGCTGCGTGCTCAGTTTTCATTTTTACCTTTGAAAAGGAAAGATCTCTGCCACCACTGCCCGCCTGTAAAATCTAAATCCCGGAGTCTGGATGTGACATTTTTCCAAGCAGTGTCTCTGCCCTCTGTATCTGCTCTCTAGCCAGCATGTATCTATATATTAACTGTACCTATACCTGGGCATGAGGTGAGGACTGATCAGAATGGGTTCCATTTCATGCTTTTTTTGTACTTTGGGCTCATTAACGAGTGCGCAGATGCCTTACAGGGTATCACCCTCACCAGTTGCTTGGTATCTGCAGCTTAAGAGTACAGACATTGTGTAATTTGGGATGCCAGCTTTGCAAACACAAGAGCTCCGTGGCTGGATGGTCTCTGCAGCCCAGCCTGGCGTGTTGGCTCCTGAGGGGATCTGGCTGGGGATTAATTTCACAGGTTTACAGAAGTGGTAAACTGGACACCAGGAGAGGAGGATGGATTACATGCATGAAATATTGTAGTATTTCATATGGGATCTCTAAGTCACAACAGACCCCTACAAATTACTCGATTTCTGCCAGTGCTAATATTCCTAAACAATGTGCAATTCCAGAATTAAGCCAAGATTTAAGTTTATAAAAATAAGTGAAGTGTTACTTATGTTCCAAATTCGGTTCACTTTACTTTTACCTTTCTTCCTCTTGAAACTCATTTAGCTGGACTTTTATGTCCCTGAGTACACTATTCACAATATTTGAGAGGTTGAAGATTGTCCCATTTCCCCAGAAGCACTTTCCCCAGCAGCCCCTGGTTCCTCCCTGGCATTTCCAGAGACATATAATATTGAACCACAGCAGAGAGGAGCAAAGCATTGCCATGGGTTACAAAAGAGGCACTGAAATTGGATGAGCCAAACTCTCAGTTCTGCCAAAGGGACAAGGTTCTACAGGAAAAACTACTGTGAATATTCCCTGGCAGTTGAGGAAGAAAAATGGGCATTTTTTCACTGGTCACTGCAGAAGAATCACAGGTTAATTCTGCTCTGAACTTGAAAGTCACAGAAGCAAAAGGGATCAGGGATCCCTTGTTAGTCTTCTTTACAGCTACAACACTGGGGCTGTGGCAGGAGGGATGTGCTTATTGATAGCCAGGCTACCCAGCAGAGTAGTGGTGGGAGGGAATTACATGGAAACAAGATCCTAATTGCTGTTCCTTCTCTGCTGAGGATCATACAGTGTTCATGGGCAAATTAAAGGTTGGATTTTAGCAAATGCACAGCCCCATTGCAAGTGCCCCATAATTTCTAAAGGGGAATAAATAATTTCCAGTGAATAACTCGGTTGCATTCTGCCTGTGAAGCTCATACAGATCACTGTCCTCAAATTATTCCTGGTCAATTAAACTTCACAAGTTCAACTTTACAAGCTGTGAATATTTGAAATTTGAGCTGCTGCTCGGGGGTAATATTGATTCTCTTCTCCCTTTGGTTGAGTGCACAAGCTTGTCTATGAACACTTACATTTAACAACTGAAAATTCATCTTTTACAAATACACAGGTGTAACTGAAATTTGTTTCCTTCATAAAATTTGGCTACTAAAATTCAATTACTGAAGTTAGGGCTTCATTTGATTGTAGTTTTGTGTTACAGAAGCACCTAGAGTCAAGTCCAGCCAAGGTTAAGGTACTCTGGGTACTACTAAAGCAGTCTGTGTCTTGCAAATAAATGTCCTAGAGCCACATGAACATTTCAGAAATGGCAATATATTTATACACAAAAGAAATCTCAGAAATTTGGGGTAGTTGCATTTCTTCATATATTTTATGGCTACTGAACAGCCACAGAACAATTTTGCGTATCTTGGGAGACTAATAAATTACAGCATACGACACAAACTCTCTACACAAAAGTCTGTTACATGTTTTCAGTAGTAATTCAAGCCTCTGCTTAAGCAGTCTCAGCCTTCACAAATGAGAACAATATTTTGTTATTTTAGGTAACCAATCAGGCATTTTAAACAGAAAATAGAGCTCAAACGAACTGCAGTTGACCTGACTGTGACATTCAGTGAACTGTGACCACTGTGATATTCAGTGAGTACTTTTGTAGTGAGGCTGCAAAAGTGAGAAGCAGATTAACTCAGGAAAATAGGAAAACAGCCCATGTGGCATCAGCAGTACCTGGCTGCAGCACAAGGATGTCCTGGGCTTGTGGCCAGCCAGCTGGACCTGCAGGACCTCGGGAAGGCATGGAACTGGTACAAGGTCAGGTGAGCAGCTCGGCAGAGATTTCCTTCTGGCAGGCACCACGACACAGCTCTCATTCCATCTCTTGTTGTCTCAGTTGAAGGCACAAGGTTTGCAATGTTCCTCCCAGGCTTTCTGGAAGAAGGGCCCCTGTCTGGCACCAGGGTAGGGATGCAGATGCAGCCAGGAGCAATGAGCAGTCCATGCTGTCACTCCTGTGTTACCACTGGAGTTCCTCAGTCTGGGAGTTTCTGTATTTTGGAGACAATTTGGAAATGGCATTATGTACAATGGGAATGTAAGGTGTACACCCCTTGGAGTGTTTTCTTTGTTATACCCTTTCTCTAAACACAAAGCTTTAGTCTTTGTAAACCCCATGTTGTTTATTCAGAATTAAGAGTTTTGGAGTTACCGAATGCAGCTCTTTCTGTCCTTCTCAGCTTTCTAATGCCCTCAGAAATTTGCCACTTGGATAGGCTACTTAATATAGACAGTTTAAAAGCTTAAAAATGTGATTTTGAGAGGGACAAACACTGAGTTTTGAAGAAAGAAACGGAGTTGGAAGAGTGTGAAATGCTTGTATTTTCCCTATTTAGATTCCTTTCCTAGATGGTGAATGGAAGAGGTGAACAGGCCTGGAGGTACACTAGGAAAGAGATCTCTTGGAACAACAGGGTTTTTTTTGCTTGTTCAAGTGGAAGTTCAGTCATCATGTACTTGGTTTTGGCAACATTGAAATTTTAGAGCACTGAGACCTGACTTTTTGGGAAAACAAAGCAAGAAGGAATCCCAGGGATGCACACAGGATACAGGGTATGGCTGCAGTCACTAAACTCCACAGTTTGCTGGCCGAGTCTCTGATAACCAAAACAGCTTCCCTGTCCCGTGGGTTGGACCCCACTTGGGCAGTGCAGAAGGGGACTCCTGACCCAGCTGTGCTGTGCTGCTCTCCTGCTCCCAGTGCCCAGCTCAGGGCAGCTGTCCCCACACAGCCCCACGACTCCACTCCCGTCTGTTCGGATTAAATCCCCCAGATAGCCAAAACTCTTCTGCCCTTTGGAAGTTATTGTCTCCCAATAACCTAATAAAAGAAACATCTGGCAACCTTTAGAAGTTCAGACATGTCCTGTTTGATTTACTGCATGAGGGGAAGAGGATCAGGACTGGGAGACTGGAAACAAATACATGGATCAAACTTGACAACTGCAAAGCTCTGCTATTAACACCATGTCTGAGCAGCTCTGGTGGCTCTAAATTAGTGAGATCATTATAAATTTTGTATTCTTTGGCACCTCCTATCTCTTTTTCTCCAAGCTATGTAGGCCAACATTGCTCAGCACTCCTTGGCTGATATACAAAACCTAAGCAGCTCCTTCACTGTACAGAATCATCCATATGCATTTAATGCCACATCCAAAGTTTTGGATTCTGGACTCTGCACAACAATTTATGGGAATGGTGGCCCTGTTACAAATGAGACACCAGCTCAGAAGTGCTTCCTGCACCTGATCTGAAGGGTGGGCCCTGACAATGCAGAGCTGCAAAGGAAAGTTCTGCAGGAAAAGGCTTTCTGCCACTGTTTGAGAACTGGATTAGGAACCACTAGGCCTGTGTGCACACACCTCTGCTGGAAATACAGGCTCAGTTTCAAATACAAGGTTCTATAGTTAGTGAAATCCTCTGCCTTTGCCTCCTGATTTATTTTAATTATTTTTAATAGTTGTCAGGAAGTGAGGAAAGCCTTACCAACAATTTGGGCCTCTGATATTTTATAATTTTCCCCTAAATTCACTTGTTACTCAGATTCACTCAGCCCCGCAGTTACAGCACACTCTGAAACTCCATAAAATCTTGCACAGGTTCCCACAAATGTGGTCTTTGTGATGTTTCTCCCTCCTGTCATGATACTGAAGGTGTTGAGCTTTTAAATATTTTCCCTGCTTGGTCTGGGAGTTGTCAGGTTAACCTCCTGACTGCTTCATTCTTACTTTCTTATCTTTTAGTTTCCCACTTGAATGAGAAGTTTTGCACATACTAATGCAAGGAATAAAGATAGGAAAAGTAGTTTTACTTGAATTTTTAAAAATATTGAGGTACACTGCCTGCAGTGGAGCTGCTGTTCAAACATAGCTGGGTTTGCAAAGCTGGGTGGCAAGATGCCAGTAGATGCTCCAGCTTCACACCTGAGCAGGAAAATGCTTTACTCAGAGATTCCCAGCTAAATTCCCAGTTTGAAGGATTCTTTTTCCCTCTTTAATTCAAGTACAGCCTTCTAGTCTGCACTGCAGCAGGTTGTGGTATTTGTAGTCATCATAAAATATTCCTGGATTTTTTCCTAATTCATAGGCAGATTTTTTTTTTCTAATGTGAGGAACAAATAAAGCTGGTAAGATACATTCTCTAAACCACAGCAACAGAGCTTTGGAAATAATCTGTGCAGCAATAATCTGTGCTCTTGTCGACAAGAGCAGTGGCTCAGTTCATAGGTGAACTGTTCTGATGTGTAGTAGAGACTCAGGTGAGAGAAAGCCTGACATGGCATGAGCTAAGTAGAGCTCACGTATCTCAGAAATTGAAATCACATCCTATTTTTGTACAAAAAGTAATTAACTTCTGGTACCTTCATTTTCAAATCCTGAGTTTGGAACCCCATGGGCCCAATTTTGAAGTGCTGAGCAATGGCCCATAGAAAAATCACTTCATTGTGTCATGGGTTGGGAGCTTAAGAGATATTTTGGAGAAGCTAATCAATAAAGATATACCAGCCATTAGACCAAGAAGACATTATTCTAGCTGAGACATCAACTTATGCCTTTCTCCCCATGAAGAGTTAGCAATTTTATTTAAGTGCATCATGAAGACAGAGATTCCCTGTAACTGGAAGAAAGAGGGTTGGATTTTGTTACACTGGGATAAGTCTAAGAGGAACTCCTCTCGAATTCACCAAATAAACTTTAGCCAGAGATTAATAATGAAACAGGAGATGTGGCAGATGGTGGTGCTCATGGAGGAACATGGTCCTATTTACATTTTCTCCCACTGAAAGGAAGCATTCAATGATTTTAAAAAAGAAGGATCCTGGCAATGGATTTGGAAACTTCTTAGAATAATCCATTTAATACAGGAGATACAGAAGAATTATTTCCAAACTGGGATTTGACATTTACACTAGCAAGAATAATATCTCTAATAATACTGGGGAGTTTGAAGACACAAGATCTGTTAATATTTCCATTTCGGTACACAAACTTGTCATCAACTTGGGGTAAAGAAATCACATCACACTTAATTAAACAAATTAGGGAAAGGGTACAATTGGAAAGAGAAAAGGGGAGGGGACAGGGAATGAATCATTCTTCTTTTCCGAGTCCATCCATCACTGGTTGCAGTTAGCAACAAAAAATCAAATTAGTTGCACCAGTGGTCTGCTCAGACCTGACAATTTCTGTATTTCTCGTCTAAATTAGACTAGAATCAATGGAAGTTTTACAAAGATAAGTTAAAGGCAAAGCTTACAAGGCACAGTGTTCAATCTGCCTGGCAAGACAAGGTTTAGCCTTACAGGAGTCATTAAGGTTAATGCAATCTATACTGATGTGACGGGGAGATGCTCTATTTTCATTACACCAGAAAGCAGCTCTGATTCACTGTGCTTAGAGCTAATTGACAGTTTCCAAATCACATGGCAGTAATTGTTTACAGTTGTAGAAAGGGAGTATATTGTTTTCACTGCTGGTTTACTTGATACATTTATCCACTTAATCCCTCTCACTTAATTTTCTTTGATAGGTGGAAATAAAAAATAATTTAATTCTAGTATCCTTTGACATTTACTTTTCAGCTAAGAAACTGGTTTGCTTTTCAGCCAGGAATTCAGGTCAGGGGAAGAGCTTGAACACAGCTGCCTCCTCCTTCTGAGAATGATCACCCAGCTCACCCAGCTCTTTGATTTAGTTTGTACAAATCAAAAGCATGTCCAGAAAACTGAAAGACGCAGAGTGCCACAAGCTTTCTTACTAACAAAACCGCTGTGCACACTCAGCCTGCTGCACATCTGACTCATTTCTTCTACCTCCTCATGCTGCTCCTCAGCCCTGCTTACAGCAGCCTCTGGTGTGCTCCCATCACTGCCCTCTCCCTGTTTGGTGTGCTCCCATCACTGCTCTCTCCCTGTTTGGTGTGCTCCCATCACTGCTCTCTCCCTGTTTGGTGTGCTCCCATCACTGCTCTCTCCCTGTTTGGTGTGCTCCCATCACTGCTCTCTCTCTGGTGTGCTCCCATCACTGCTCTCTCCCTGTTTGGTGTGCTCCCATCACTGCTCTCCTTGGAGGGAGTCTGGTGCTCCATTGCTGAGCTTTAAAAGATCCTGTACACACAGAATTTGGTCAGAGCAGCTCTTTGAGCAAGGACAGGCTCTTGCAGGAGGTGGTGGCTGAGCTGGGGAAAGCACCCAGCACAGGTAGCTCTAAGACCTTGCATGGCAGAGGCTGGCAAGAAAAGAACCCAGGAAGAAGCCCAGCTGCCATGGGGTGTGGGCCTGGGGTGACCAGCAGGGCCTTTGCCCACTCACCCCCTGCACCCCTGGCAGGGCAGCAGCTCCAGGAGAACACTGAGGGCTGCTCAGTAGGTCTCTAACAAACTTCACACCCCAGCAGTTCGAAACCATTCTCCTCCAAACTATTCTCCTCCAAACCGTCCAGCTTCTGCCAAACTCACACAGGACATTTTGTAGCACGGGCCCAGTTAGGGCAGCTTTCCATGCAGAGCCCAGAAATGCTTGCAGGGCACGGTGCCGTTTGGAGAGCTCTCACAGCCACATCCAGAGCTGCCTGTTTAAGTGCCCTCCTCCACAGAGGTTTGCTAATGTGATCTGGAGATCCTGCTGACAGCACTTTGCTGCTGAGGGATTGCCTCATCAGGGTGGTCTGTTCCAGGGGCTTCCACAGGGACACTCAGTGCATGCCTAACCAAGGGCATGCTCTGTGAGGGAAGCACAGGGGCAGGCATTCACCTCCAGGACAAATGGTCAGGTGATTACAGAAATAAAAGAAAGGAAGGAAAGAAAGGAAGAAAAAAATCTATTCATTAATAGCCCACAAGGTATGGGTAACAGGGAAATAAGACTGAGCTAGTTTGGCAAGGCTTTGGTAGGTATGTGAACATCCCTAATACAGATAGGAAATTAAAAAAATATATATAGGTTATCATCTACAGAGTCAAGTATATTTATATATCTAGTACAACATCAAATTCCCCTCTGAAATATAATGAATTCTGCATGAACTAAATAAAGAGAAAACATGTAAGCTCCATGAGTAACCCTGGCTGTTCCATGATATATAGAACTGACCATGCTGATACTTGACGTTTTAAAAACTTCAAAATGAATTCAGGAAACTTCTGCTATTCAGGATGGCACCATGTGATGTTATACCTGCTGAATCAGGTATTTCATGCTGTAATAAATCCCATCTAGAGTCAGCTGTGTCTAAATTGAAAAACAAAGGTGTAAAATCAAGTGCATACAGTCAAGTTTGTTAGGTACTACCCTATATGTCCAGGGTGAAATATTAAGAAAACAGTAACTGTCAGATACTGCAAGTTAAAAGATGAACTTGGTACCAGGGCCCAGCTACCAAATCCAGTGAGAGCTGCTCAGGTGATTAGTTTGGGTGCAGATATTGCAGACTCAATTTTACAAAAAAAGACAGCCCAGAGGGTGTTCCAGTAGCATTTGTGATGGCAGTGAAGCAGTTAAAAGAACCAGTGCTGAAGAACTAAGTTAATTCTGCTTCCAAATTTGAGTTAAGGTGTTGTCTGTTTGCACAAGAGGTCTCTGAAGCATCTGTACACACTTCCTCCAGCTACTGCTTTATGAATCCTGCAATTTTCTCTCCACATGAGGCTGCAAACCTCTGTAATTCACCTTCTTTCCCTACATGTGCGAGTTCAGCAACTTCTCCTCTCTGAGTGAGTGATGGGATTTGCCAGGGAAATTCAGCACAGAATTGCTTCTTCCAAACACAGGCATTTTCAGACTCTGTTTTAAAGCAGTAATGGAGATGGTAGCGGGCCCAAATCATTTCAGGACTCTAAAAAATCAATATCTTGTGGCCACATTCCCACGGCTGCAGAGTTTGACTGTATGTCCCTTGCCAAGGCTGTCCTCTAACATTGGGTTGTTTGTTGTTTTAGGATCCCTGAATCAATGACTCTTTCAGAAAGCTGTAATGTATGAAACTTTAAAATGTAAACTCATTCTGTTTCGGTGTCCAGGACTGACAATAACTTCCTTCCACTATGGTTCTCACAGTCTTTTATCTGACTCGCTTAGCAAAGAACAGGGTGATTAAACACATCCTCTGCATCTCCCACCACATCACATCTCTCAGCTGAGATTACTCAGGCGTTATTATCCCTGAGCAGGCAGTACTGAAAGGTATTTCACATTGTCAGGTTGCTTCTTTTTTTATATAAAGTTTTATTGTTATTTTAATGGACCATTTGTTTTCCCTTCCCTAACAAATTTTCCTTCCTGCTCCCATTTAGTTGAGCACTGCCAGTTTTATTTGTAGCTGGTTTTAGAATTTTGAAGTATCTGGTATCTGTCAGCAAAACTCCCACTGGTTTCAGAAATCATTATTTGGTCTGGTTGGCATGGTGGTGTTGGGTCACAGGTTGGACTCAAAGATCCCAGAGGTCTTTTCCCACCTAATTGATTCTGTGATTTCTGTGAGATTTCAATCAGTGCTGTTCTCTGACTACCAAAGGTTCCAGGTAAAACTTACACATTTATAGAAGCTTCTGAGGTCTTTGATACTGTCCTACTCTAAAATACAGCCATCTGGTGGCAATTAGACCTGTCAATAATTACTGGAGCTGAGTGAAGTGGGAAGATGTGAAGAGAGGTTTATAACCACCTCCTCTGTTTGTCACAGCAAAGTGACAGGAGTGCCAGTGCTCTCCTGTCAGGAATTAGCTGTTCCACTTGGTTTCATGCCTGGCTGAGCACCAGGGTGTGCTCCCAGAGCTGTAGAGGGCTCCCAACACGATGGACCCCCATGAGAGCAGTTCCAGATGTGTTAACACAGCTGTTTGCAAGTGCTGGAGTTCTGGAAGGGCTGCACACAGGATGGAAAACTGAGATTATTCTCATGTGTCCTCTCAATATGGCTCTCCAAGTTACCAGTAGGGTCAATCTGAGTGTCCTGATTTCAGATGGAAAGGTAAAAACAGGTCCAAGTCATGATTTATTGTGATCTGAAACACAGCTTTGAGCTAACTGCTCAAAGCCTAATTAAAATTCAAAAACTGAAGCGGTGGCCGGACTCTTCACCTTTACTGGAGTGATCCTGTCAGGGGTTAAACAGACCTGCTGGCAAAGGAAACAGCTGCAGATTTTCATACTGTTTTGCCAGCTACTCAGTAGTTTACTGGAGCTGTCCAATGCCCAGATACAAACATGAGGCTTTGCATGCTTCATATTCTCCCCCAATAACTTTTCTCTCTCAAGCCTGAGATTTGTTAATCCTGTCTTGCTCAACACATATGTGGAATCTGCAGTGGTTGCTGAGCATTTCAGCAGCTCATTCTCCTCCCAAATCATGTAAAGCTTTCCAAGCTTGAGCAATTTTCAAAATTCATCTCAGGTCTGGCTAAACACAACGTGTCACATTCTCATTCTGACACACTAGATGCCTGGCCTGATACCCCACCAGATGAAACTGCTTTTCTAAGTAGAGTTTCACCCTGAATTTCCACAGGTGGAGACCCAAGGATATTTTTACAGTGCAAATAAGTAAGTTAAGAGTCTACAGAGTGCCTCTGTTGGGTTTTGCACAGCTCTAGCGGGCCCTGATGTTTAATGCTTTCACTTTCATTACCCAAAAGAACTTGTGCTGCAAATTACAGCTAATCCAATGCAAATGCAGAGTGTGTGCACAGATCATCTCTCTTGTCTGTAAGCAAAATACAGACTGCAGGAACTTCTGTAACCTTGGGCAAAAACATGTGCACAAAATGCTGCCCCTGCCTTTGAGAAGGCCTTGCTGGCAGTGGCCATGATCTAACTCAGCAATATGAGCTGGGCATTGTGAGCTCTGCCTGCATGTGGGAAAGAGCAAAACTCCTTCTTGTGTGAAGCTCTTCCATAAATCCTCTTCGATTCCATCCTTTGGGAAGGGAGTACCTCTAAGACAATTTGCTTACACTGCTTTGTCAGCAAGACTCTCAGTGTGCTTATGGAAATTTCAACTTTCAATCAATAAAAGCAGGAGTAAGACCTGCTTATCTTTGGAAAAGAAGGATCTAAAAAGGAAATCATACTGTGCTCAACTAAATAAAGGTATTTGTGTTGGATCTCATGAAAAGCCACCAGTAAAAACAAATGGGCACAGAAATGCAAGAGGTGAGCATTTTTATAATTTCTTAAGCTGTTTCTAATACACTGATACTTTTGTTGACAACTTCTCTAACAGGCTGAGAAAAAAGATGACTGAAATCCCCCACTGACAGCTGAGACACCAGTGCTGGCACAGTCTGGCTGATGGAGCTTGCAAGGATGCATCACAAATCTAACACATGGTCTGTGATCATTCCTGTGTGTGTGAGGAAAGGCTTTGGGGCTTTATCCCAGCACAGCTCACCTGTGCAGCCACACAACACAGGAAGCACTGACTCAACCAGGCACCACTTTTAAAGAGAAAGATGTGTGTACTGAAAAGACAATCAGATAATCAGGGTGAAAACTACTCCTGTAAGACTTTCAATCAATTATATCTACCCTTTCCCTCTAAGCATGCTGGTCTTTATTTAAAACTCTCTCCCCAGAATGTACAGCTTCCACGCAAGCTAAATACTTAGCTTTCCCTGTATTCACCTTCCAAAATGCAGCACACTGATTAATAATGGCTTATTTGCCCCTCTAACCATGCAAAGAACAATTTTTAAGTAGCTTTAAACCTAAAATATAAGTTTTGGAAAAAACCTATAATGTTTACATAAAATTCTGAAAAAAACCCTTCTGTATATTTAGTGCTACCTCTTGAACAGATCATCCAAACCTGAAAATGCAGGTAATTGGAGAATCTTCTCAGCCTGGAAAGCAGCAACCACACACTTGGAAGGCTCAGCCTCCTGCATGGTGGGACTTGCATCAGCTTTGCTTGGGTTCACTGATGAGCTCCAGTCAGGCAGGTCCCACTAGTGATGGTTATTGTTTTGTTCCTGTTTCAAGGTTGGTTGAGATTTTTAAAACAAGAAAACAATGAAGAGGGAACATTTATATGCAAATATGCACATTCACATACACATTTACATGTTTGTACAAAAGGAGTTGTTTCCTGCATGAAATCAAAGCCTTGTAAACAGGCATTGAATATTATTATATGGGGAAATGCTTCAAAGGAAGGCTTACAAACACAGTTGATCTTGGTTTAAATTTATATTCAACACCTAAAATGTTATTTTTCAGGTGATGCTGAAAGAGAAATTCCATCTCCTTTAAATAAAAGGTTTAAATCACTCCTCATCAGAAAACCTGCACTAAAAAACATTGAGCCTGAGCATTTTTAAACCCAATCACTTTCACTTAGACCCTCCCCACCTAACTGATACGTAATTCCTGTAGATTAATAGCCACCACAAAAGAAAGAGTACCATATAGGTCTGCAGGGAGCTAATACTCCATATGTACTTTTTTTTCCCTCTCCTCTGTAGCCCTCTCTGCTTTGAACGTGGTTTTGTTATTGCTCTGTGAGCGTTTGGCACCAAAGCATTGCTGTACACTTGTTCTCTGGGCTTGGCGTGGCCACGCTGATTATATTAAACCTCTTACAATTCACAAAGTGCTTGGACTCATTTGGTCTATCCATTTCTGCTGCCCAACAAAAGAGCTGAAGAGAATGAATCAATTTTTAAAACAAATAGGACTTGACAGCAGAGACACAGATTTTTGTGAATGGTAAAAGGTGCCTAATTAAGAGCTCTAGGGATGATGAGCCTTTCATTTCTCTAATGAAAAGGAGCTCTGTAGCTTCCAAGTGTTATCCAGCTCCAGCAGAATGGATCTCTTCTCCAGGGAGAAAAAGACAATTAAGTTTTCCTCTTCACTTAGTTACTCTTACTCATTTTGCCTTCTGTGTGAAACGTGGGTCAAAGCTTTCAGGTGACCATCATTTCCAAACACTCAAAGATACCTGGAATGGATGTTTTCAATTTCCAGGTAGCACAGAGTGACATTTCTAAAATAAAACTTGCTCACCATGTCCCCTAACAACTTGCCTTAAATAGCTGGTATTTCTCTCAAAAAAAGGCAAAATATCCCAGTTCTTTACTGTGTGTGTTCCAGTCATAATGGCAACACCAGGGCTGGATATAAATATACCTGATTAGCCAAGCACACTGGTTTCCCTGCTCTCTTTCATATAAAAATATACAGAACATAAAATAAAAAGTTAATAGGCAGGGCTGCATCAACTCTTGCAGTATTAGGAGACCAGCAAGGAGGTGGCTCCAGCCAACAACAAAGCTTGCTCTGAACACGGCCTCTCACTGAATGTCCCCCAGGGGGAAAGGACAGGGTGTTTCCACATTTGAATCCTCCTTGTAGGATTAAACTGGGCTTGCTTAATCCTCACCCACAGTGTGCCTCATGTGTCTGCCTACAAAGCCCATTTGAGTCGTTTAGAGGATGCTAAAACTGAAGAAAGAGCCCTTAAAGCAGCAGCTTTACTTGTTTTGTCTAGTGGGGTTTTGTTTAGCAGGGTTTTGTTTTGTTCTGTTTTTCAAATAAAGAAACTGGCCCCTGTGTAAACTGGGGAGGGCTTGGGGCTCTTCTGGCCCACAGTCCCAGTCCTGTGCAGCTGCAATTACTGCGTTTGTGGGGGGCTCGGGGCATGCACCAGGAAGAAGCCAAACTGCTGAGTTTCCACTGTCTTTGCAGCACTTAAACTTTGTGGAAATTGCAATAACACCAGCATCCAAATCGAGCCTGTGGTCTGCAGAAAGAATTTTATTGTACATGTTGCTTGAGCAGCAGAACCCTGGGGGCAATATTATTTACAGGCTCTGGATGAGGCCGGACTGCTTCTTAGCCCAAGAGAGCACTTAGATGTGCCTTCCTCAAGTTATTCATACCCTTTTTAAAGAGGTTGCTCTTTAACCCTCCATCATTCCTTGTGATACTCTGTCTTCTCAATTATTTTTCTCTGAAATGACACTAATGCATTATAGCAGGACCCCCTTCATGTCCTGAAGGTTCCTTGGCATCAGGGAGGTGCCTCTGGCACTGTTTCCCCAGGAACAGCCCTGCAGGCACCCACAGCAACATCTCCAGCGTGACTGCACCCAGGCTAAACCAGATGTGGCCGAGGAAACCAGGAGGAGAGTTAAAAATGCTTTTATTGCTCAGAAGAGCCATGATTTAGTGACAATTTGGGACAAGTCCCAGAAATTTAGCAACGTCTGAGTTGGATCTGCCTATAGGGAAAAGATCTTGTTCTGGTGTGGAGTAAATCCTTGTGAAAAAGCATCCCAAAGAGCCTGGTGTCCACCATGGCAGTGAGCAGCCAGCCAGCCTCAGGCAGAGGACAAACAGGGCAGAGCCTGATGCAGAATATTTGTGTGCTGTGGTCAGTCCATGCAGGTGAGAACACCTGGCATTTTGTCCATTGTAGCCAGCAGGAAAGGTGCCTCCTACCAAAACCCCCTCCTACACCTCTACAGGCACCAGCGAACCTGGAATGGTGAGCACAGACCAGGTCGGTGCTTTAAGTCTGACCTTAGAGAGAAACATCTCAGTTGTGCCCAACATTGAGAAGCAAAGACTAAAAACAAGTGGGAGAAAAAAGCATTTTCCCCCTATTTAAGCAGCACAGCTGCTGAGGCTGCAAACCTGAGCACAGAGAGGGTACCAATGGAAGAGCAGAGATTCTGTGCACTGTGGTGGATGCTCTGCATCCAAACAGGAACAGAATGGCAACTTCCCAGACAGCAATGCTCTCATCTCAGAGCCCAGGTCATAGAAAAGAGAGCATAGCTCAGCACCCACCTACTCACAAAATATCAGAGGTAATGAACTTAAACAAAGCATCTTGTTTTTCCTGGCAAACAAAAAGGAAAGTCATTTTAACTAAAGTGGCTTAAGTGAAACATGAGGAGCTGCTGCCAGCAATCCAATTTAAGACTTTGCTTTTTCTTTTAGTTCATGACCTTTCGAATGTACCCACTCACTGAGGATAACTTTCTGCTGAGTGGGACTGTTTATTTCACCAGCAGTCTTTAAAGCTCAGTGGGGAAAGATTCTTTTTCTTCCCATTTTCTCCAAGATAAAAATGGTCAGATGGGTGGAAATTTTATAAAAAGGAAGAGGATAGACAGGTTTGCTTACTCAGCTATACTCACTCTCCAATGTGAGCTATCTCACACACACACCATCGTTACCAAAAGCTACAGACAAAGGAACCTCCCTATAATTCCATTATAAGTTTGTTTTTAACTGGACAGAAATAGTGACAAATTAATTATATGACCCCAAAAAATTCACAAAGATTAAGAATTTACAATTTTGTGAGCTCAAAATAGAATCACAGAATGATTTGGGTTGGAAGGGACCTTCAAGACCATCTAGTTCCAATCCCTCTGCCATGGGCAGGGATGCCACCCACAGCATCTGCTTGGGCTGAGGGTAAATAAAATTCAGAACTCTATTTCTAAAGTACAGCCTGACAACTGATGTTCCAAACCTTCCCAGAAAAGGCTAATATTGAAGATGTCAGTAAAGATGTTAAATATGTTAGAAATTTATTAGCAAGAAATAAACCAACCTGACTCTGAAGCCCAAGAATCCACATTTTTTCATGTCTTGGCTCTGAAATGTGGTCTGCAAAGTAAAAGTTATAGCCAGATTTTCATCTAAATATGTAAATATTTGAACTTTTAAGTAGTGATTTGGAACTTTTGTAAAAGCCTCCAAAATAAAAAAGTTGGCAATCATTTTAAGTAGTGTTATTATATGAACTCCTCATGCTGCTCTCAAAATACCAAAACCAAATTCAATTTGAAGTCCATCTCGAATAATTTCAAAGTGGAATTGAATGTTAAAAATGAAAACTTGAAGAGTTTGGTTGTGCTGAAAAGGATTATACTTGAGAGTAAATAAAGCAATGGTGCATGGGGAAAGTGAGGAGTAGCTCAAGTTCCTCCTTTCGGGTTTCAGTGTAAGTATTAATCTCCACTTGTGCTATCTGGAATATTGATGAGAACTGCCAGTTTTTCAAAGCTGATGTTGGTTAATCTGTGTTCTAACAGAGAACAGACATTTTTGCATGTTTTGCCAAACAAGTGACTCACGTTTCATGTACCGATGACTCAATTTATGGTTTCTCAGGTTGATTTAAATTGAAATCCCCAAATTCTGTCTTGATTTTTAAAGGATGTTTTTCAAGACTAAGTGCAGAGGTTGCAAGCCAAAACCATTTTTCAAACCATAAAAATCAACCAGAACTTTTCTCCTTTAATTCCTGCATCCTGCCATCATCAAACCTCCTCTAAGGAACTTTATGGAGTGTCCTGTAACATTTCAGCCTGAGGAGTTCTGGATGCATTCTGTGAACTATACATAGCAAGGTCTGACTTCTGTCTCTGAAGTAACCAGAACCTTTTAACTCTGGAAAGAATGAGCTTAAAGAAAGGAAGAGAAATCCCATAGGTCATATAGGCAGGGACTAGCAGGTGCTCCCAGGAAAATCCAAAAATGACAACAGGAAAAATAAAAATAAAATAAAAATAAGTAGTGTAAAAAAAAACCCCAAACAAGCTATTCGGTTTCTTCCAACATCACAGTGTTTACTTTAGGCTCAGCAGGAGTCTTGAGCCAAAATTAGCAGAGAAACCTCCTAGAACTTGTTTTTATCTTAAGCAGGTTACCTTTTCCTTCTTCATTCCCCCACACAGTCATTCATGGATTTAAGAGCACAAAAAGCTCTCAAAAGGCTGCAGAGTAATAGTTACTATTTATTTGCTTCTAACTGAAACTGAGGACTATGGCCTTGCCTCCAAGGGCAGCATTTTCTTTGGTTTTATATCCACACCCATTTGAACAATCGGCTTTCCAAACAATATTTCACCGAGTTCCAGGCACTGAGTAATGCTGGAATAAAATGAATGAAACACTTGGCAGTGTTTCATTTTCTGCCTGGATTGTGGACATTCCTCACATGAGGGACTGTTCCAGATCTCCAGCTTCTGAGCCTGCCTGTCCCCTCATACCCCTGACAGATAACACATCTGAGTGTTTTACTCTCACAGTGAAAAACTTTGTGCAATACTGTAAATTTGGGGATATATCACTGTGCCAATTATTCACAGACTCCATGTTTTGTGTGGAGCATTGTGATGGTAAAAAAGAATTGTACTGTTGTATTTGCTTTGTGTAGACATTTCATTACAGGCAGCCTTATACATGAGCCACTTGGAATCTTGTTTCTTTTGTGAATAAAATTCAGGCTTCCTCATCTTTCTAGATCTTTCTTTAAGATATTTGCAGATTGTGGCATCCAGCCCCACATGCAGATGTAGCAATTGGGCATCCAGAGGGTCTGAGCTTCAAGGACCAGCAGCCTATGGCTCAGGAGGTGGTGACATGGAACTGTCTGTCATCAATCAGCTTTATTTCAGAATTCAGAAGGAAGAATTTCTCTTAAGATGGAAAACAAATGTGCTTTTCCTTTTACTCCTTTCCCAAGCATGGTTACACACACAGAGGATTGCAGGCAGCAGTTGGAATTTCCCCTGAATGCATGAAAATGGGGATTGAGGAAGCAGCTGATCACAACAGCAAATGCAATAGATTGTCAAGGGAAATAAATATTTTTGACATTTCCAAAGCAGTACCTTGTTCTGCACAGTCCTTGTTTTCTCCTTGCACTTCTGTCCTGCGGGGTCAGAACAGAAAACTTCCTCCACCTCTCACCAAAACTTCGGAATCTTTATCAAAACCCAAACTTCCAATCCAAGGCTTTTTCCTTTTCTCAGGAACTGTCATTTCTCATGAAAAGCAGAAAGCACCCACCAAAGCCTGCAGTTCTGTAGGAACTCCCTTTCCCAGTGGAAAGAGCAGGTTTGAGCTGATTTTAAGCAACGCTTTTCCCTTGGCAGGGATCTGATATGCTATAAACCTACATAACTTGGGCTGGTTTTCTGTCAGTAGGAAGAGATGAGAAAATGTTCCTCATGGCCATACTTATCTTCTTCTGGGCAGAATTTCCAGCGCTACAATCCCCTTTTGAGTGCTCATCTGTTTAATGGATGTGCAGGGTTGCCCTGTCCTAACAGACCCTAATCTGTTCAGCACAGTCCAACCTCTCCATCTGAGAAAGCAATCAATTTTATGGTAAAATACAGAAGTTCAAAAATCTGAGATTATGACATTTCATGCCTGTTCATGCTCCACTACTGACAGACTGAAACAGCAAAAGCAAAAAACTTTCTTCATGGATCACCCATCCTACAAATCAGGTGTGACATTTACCTACAAGGTCCAGCAACACCAGTCTCCAAATGCATCTTGGGAACTAAGAGTGGTATTTTTCTATTTTCTGTGCTATCTTTGTCTTCCAAGAAGCAAAGGAACTCTCCAGATGTTGCTTCTAGCACTGGAACAAGCAATGAATAGATAAAGAGAGCAGGAAGCATCCCAAATGTAATCCTGGTTCCAGACTTGACAGCCCAAAGAGGATCTATAGGGACAATTTCATGTCTTGATGTAGTAATGAAACTTTGAATGTTGACAATTAGTAGCAAACCTCATTAAAAATTGGTCTATTCTTTAAGATCAGAAGGAAGGACAGTGACAGCTCCTGCCCCAGGCGGTTGGGCTGTGGATGCTCCACACCAGCAGTGCTGGTTCCAGTGCTGGCTGCTGTGCTCTCACTGGTTCTCTCACCCTTGTAGGGACAGGAAACCTTTCACAAAACTGCCTCTCACTCCACTCTGGGTTTGCTCAGCTTCTGCTAATCCCAGACACCAGCATGGTCTGGAGATACAAACAAAACTTAGAGAGCCTTAGCCATGCTCTCCAGGGTTGGTATTTCTGCTGCAGGAAGAATTATGGACTACATTTTGTACAGCAGTTAATCTAAGAATGCAATTCTGAATAACCTGATTTTGTATTTAAATAAACCAGCATTCTCCCTGCCAGTGATTCCTTCTCCTCCAATATAATGTAAATAACACTTTATACATTTCATTTTTATGGTCTCTCTGATTGTATCTTACACTTCCCTTCAACAGCAAAAATTGTTCATAAATAATAATACATTTTCCCAGTAAAAGGAGAACATTTAGATTATTTTTTCCTCCACTCTTTCGAACACCTTTACATTGTGTGACAATTACCCATTCACTGGACTCCTGCTGCTGGAACAATTTTATGATTTTATTTCCTTGCACCTCTCAGGCTCAGAGGGAAAGAAACCCAGTGCAACATCCAGATATCTGTGAACTCAGTTCTGCCAGTAGCCAGTAAGGACAAGAACCCTGTGCAAGGGAATTGTGCCAATACAGGCTCCTTCCCAGGGAATGCTGAATGCACAGACCAGCACAATTTCAGAAATTACTTTCCTGGCATTTCCACAGAGAAACTCTCTCCTGTCTATGGCCCATTATCCTGAATAATTATGAAATCTGAGGCAGAAATAATTATGAAATCTGAGCAGATGACACCTGGAAGGACTCTCTATCCCTCATACTCTATAAAGGATACTATTTATCAGTACAGTGACCAGAAATGTTCAGAGACAGATATCACACAGAGGCCTCAAGTGTGGCAACATCAGGAAACATCAGGTGGCAGCTTCAGCACATCTAACTCTGTGTAAGCCAACATCTTACAGTTTTTTTGCTAAAAAGCATAAAATAAACACAAAATTAGAAAGCACTGTGCTATCAGTCCCCATCCCAGTAGTCTTTAACTTCTTTAAAATGCACTAACAGCAACAGGCAGCTTTCAATTTTAAGTGATCACACATTTTCCTACCAATGTACATAATGTTTTAGGACAGTGTTATATTAGAGCATGATAATAAATAAATTGTGCTGAAAGCTCCTCTGATCTCTGCACAGAAACATTTGCATGGATGCAAAAAGCCAGACTTGAAAGCCAAAGCTGAACTGCTGCAGGCAGGACTGGAGAAGTCTGTAAGAGTTCATAATGGAGAGGTGTGAGAGACACCAGGACAGCTCAGCCTCCCATACAAGATGGACAAATGGAATTTACCTGGCAGTGGTGACCTTACAAACACTTTACTGAGTGTTGGTGAGCCTCAAGTCACCAGTGCTCAGGGATCTGAGTCCCATCTAAGTGGTGGGATCTTGACAGCATGTGCCAAATCCTCAAGACAAAGCATTTTCTTTTCTCTCCACCTCTTGCTGCAGCACCTCTCTAGCAGAAGAGAGCTGGAAAAAAAAGGAAAAAAAAAGAGATCATGCTATGCTATTAGAGTAGCTACAGACATTTATAAACAAGAAAAGGGAGCTGCTTTTGAAGCTCATTGTCTCCTGCAGTACTGCCAAGAATCGGAATCAGAAAGGGCTGATCATATTTCTCCACAAAGAAACCGCCCTGGGCTCAGTGTCTTTCAAGGAAACCAAAATTTTCTACTGCCAATAATGGAGCTTACACCTAAAAATCAGAAGGAAATGAGAGAAAAGGTTTTTTGGTCATGCAATGGAAAAACTGCACTTCACAGCCCAGACCAAGTGCTCTCCGTACCTCAGAACACCCCAAAGGAAAAGATGCCTACATGGAAGGTCATCACTTTTCAGGAAAACAGTCGGCCAGCTTCAGGTGGTGAGCAGGAGTACAGATCAACCCCTGCAGCTCCTCCCGGAGTGTCCCTGCATGGAGAAGCACCACAGCTGCCTGCCCACCACGCCTGGCTGTGCTGCTGCTCGCTCCTCCCCATGCACGCAAAGACGGAGCAAGGCAGAAGGACCAGGGGGTTAAAACCACTTCAGGAGCAGCTGTGTTGGATAAAAACATGGAGGATGTTCTCACTTAGATCAGTGTAAATCAGCAAAGCCTCTCCTGACAAAGAGTCTGTCGGGGTGAACGAGGCTGGAATCAAGCTGACAACAATTAGGACTCTCTCGCTATTTTTCTCCTCTGCTCCAGTTGTTTGTTGCCCGCCTGCTCCCTGCTTTTGACATGGCAACTAAAATGTATTTGTTCATAGTCTCATGAATCCTTTCTTCAGAGCTTTCCTTGAAATGTTCAGATTTCAGATGGTCACGGGGTTGTGCCTTTATGTTTCAAGCCCCTCGGGGCAGAAACAATGTCAAATCAGTGTGCGGCACCGAGAACGCTAACGAGGCCATGGAAACAGGGACTGTACAGACAGTCAACACATCTCTTCTTCTCCACATCCTTTGAGCACTTCGTAATCCAAACTGCCAAGAGTCAAGGGCAGGAGAAGCAGGGGTGTTTTGCTCCTTGCATTAGATTTTACAGCTAACAGAGTGCTTTTTCTGGTGTGCTGCAGCACATCCAACTCATGCCCAGCCGTACGCTGTGCTCTGTAATCAAGAGCTCTTTCTTCCCCTCTGCCACACATCTTAAATCACTGGCTTCAGTCACTTCCAATGTGCCACTCCCTGGAAAAAGTTAATAAGACTCCATAAAAACGCTGTATTATTACAACTTCTGGCAGTGGCCCATCTACACCAATCACCTCAATACAGGATTTTTGGCAGGTATTTACACTTAATTCTCTACTTAAACAGCCATTTTATTGAGAGTCCACATGTAGTGGCTTGGCATTTCGCTTGAGCAGGGATGAACTTGGAACAGACACCTCCTGTGGCTGTGGGTGCTGGGCTCAGAGCAGCCACAGGGGATGGCAGCACATCCCAGCCTCCCACTCCAAAGGATGGAGAGCAGGAGATTGTCAGTGGAGCCACATCCCAACCTGACATCACAACTTTAGGCAGGCATGATGAGCAATCCTCCACTGAATGCCTCAGGATTTTGGGATGGGCAGCTGAAGACTGTGTTTTTTGGGAGCCTTCCAGCCTCGCACATGGCAGAAGCTGAGTGAGCTCCTGTGCTGCTGAGGTGACCTTTTCTGCTGCCCTGAGTTCACCCTCACAGGTTTGAATGTTAGCACTTTAATATCAGAATCTAACACAAGCCAGCGGTTCAAAGGTGAAAAGCATTTTACAACAGAATGAAAATCATAACAGTGTTCAGGAGACTCAAAATTACTCATTTCCCAAGGGGAAATTATTGGTATTCCCTTTCCAGCAACTCTGCTGGTATCAGTGTCATTAAAAAGAGGGAGTGGGAAGACAGATAAACAAAGTCTTAAAAAGCAAATATGTTCTAACTAGTGGTTATCACCACACTTAATAATTAGGATACTAATTAAGAGGATAAGTAACACACTAGCTATTAGCTTCTAGTAATTAGTGGGTTTTTCCTCTAGATAATAACAAGCTAAAAAGAAAATAAAAAGACTTGAATCCATTTCACCATTCACCCTGTCTACATCATGAAAACCTATTGCACATATTAATCGTGAGCGCCACAAAGTAACACTTTCAGATTTTGAATAGAACTCAGCCTTTAAACAGGTGGCTTTTTACATGAACAGACTGGACCTTGATGGTGTCTAATGGGGTTGCCTTCATATGCACAAGTCAGCTCCTTAAACCACCCAGCCTTAACTCTGGCACGCCAGAGATGCACACATGGATGATCCACAGCTGGGCAGCACAATGCTGCCGTGGCAGGGAGGAAGCACAGAGGAATTCTTGCTGAGAGCAGGGCAAACACTTTCCAGGGCAGTGTTCTCATGGGTGGGAGAACTGGATTTAAATATCTAAGTCAGACAGGGAGTGAGGCTGAGTTGTCCCATATCCCTGTCAGGTTATGCTGAAGGATAATTTACCCCATGATTTACAGCCCTTCTGTCTGACACAGGATTTCCCTGTCTTCCTCCTCAAACCATGGCCCTCCAAGTGCTGTGAGAAGGAGAGAGCAGTGCCCAGCTCCAGCTGTGTTAAGGCTGGAAGAGAGGGGTGATTTCCTGGCAGGACACAGCCGAGGCTGCCCTGCCTCTGTGGCTCTGTTTGTGCACTGGGAGCCTCAGTGGTGATCAGATATCAAAAATGGGTCAAGAGCTGAGCGACATTCTCTGTGTTGGCTTTTAAAACAAATCTTTGTGCGGGCAGATTAATACTCTCAGATTTGCCCGTGGATAAGAGTATCCATGCAGCTCTATTAGCTACAACAAATCAATAACGTAAAATGTAGTGTTTTGCTAAAGAACCTTTTTTTCCCAAACAATATGTCAAATTACTGTCTCTGGACACAATGTAGAGGTGTGAGATACCACTGAAACAGAGCCCTGCCTGAGGTAAAAGGAAACCACTCTAGCTTAGTTACACAGCTGTGATCAAAGACAATGAAGAAATCATTTCATTTTCTGTTGCTTTTAGATTTACCTGTTACATGAATCTTCTCCCACACTGCTAGAAAGCCCAGGAATGGTTCATTCTCTTCTATTCTCTTCAGTGAACTGGACTTTCCTTGACTTTTAGAAAAAACACAACAATTGGAACAATGAAATCAAGAGTTATTATCTGCTAAGCCACATTCCTATGCTCTCATACATTTCAGTACCATTTTATGAGCAGACACACACATGTGCACACACATTGGTCCCACTGCGGGAACGGGGTTGTTTTAAAAAATGCACATAACTATGAGCAAATATGAGCTTCTTAGAAGGTTTCTTTTAATTGGTATTAAAAATGCATCAGTCGCTAAATTTAAAATTGTTGGTAAGTAAACAGTAGGTAGCATTATAGAGAGCCACTCCATAAAATTCTAATTATCCCTTTCCTATTTGTTGTGACATGCCCTTGCACAGATTATGGGTTTGGACTGGTGCCCAGCCCTCTGCTTTGAAAATGCAAAGTAAGCAGGAGAGGTTTGTGTAACCTCCAGTTGAGTTTCTGAGAGTGGTGAGGACATTTTGTGAGGCTGCAAGAGAAGGGAGCTCAGGCTGCCTCACCTGCTTCTCCTCACCCCTGAGCCATCAGCTGCACCCCTCACTGCATGGGGGGCAAAGTGGAGCTTCTCCAGACCCTCGCTGACAGGGCAGGGGTGATCCCTACAGAAATGCCCTCCAAAATCATTCATGAAGGGTATTTCTCTCCAGATACTCTTCATGGACCCCAGCAGCATCCCCTCACTTATGATGCTGTCCATGCCAGGCTGTTGAGTCAAGGCAGAGTTACTCAGTGGCTGCCCTGCCCTGAACAGGAGCGCTGCTCCTCTCGGTGCTCCCATCCACTCCCTGGGATGTTGGAGAGTGAAATTCAAAACACCCCTCTCGAGTCTTTCAAGTTCCAAGCAAAGAGGAAAGCCCCAGTGGGTTTGGGATCATCCAAAGCCCTGATGTTTCTTTCAGATGAGCACATCCTTTTCGTGCCCCAATGTTTTGTGTCCAAGTGCACAGGGTAAAAGCCTTCCCAGCATGTTGCAGAGACAATCTCCCCTCAGCTCTGTGAGCTGAAGGTGGGTGCAGTGCCCTGAGCATGCCCAGGGCTCAGGGTGGGTGCAGTGAGATGGGCAAGAGGGACACCCTGGCAACAACCACCCTGTCAGCTCTAACACAGTGCTGTGTACTTAACCTCAAGGCTATTACCATTATCCAGCTTAGCCAAATGAATGCAGTAGAAAAACATTTACAGTTGCCAGAGGATTAATCTTCTGAATGATGCATGGATTTTAGAGAAATGCTTTTGATTTATATAATGCTATACTAGGGGATATAATTTCAATTAGTAATTGCTAATTTTGATTTAGTGTGTTACATACTGGATACAGCAAGTTTATTATGGTTATATTATCTAATTTATTATGATTTATATTTATTTTAATGGGAATATATATTAATCAATTGATACTCTGATTAATTAGGGACTATTAACTATCCTGCAACACTGGAATAACACAATCAAGCCAGAAACAGACGCAGAGTATGGTCAGATACTGTGACTGATGCATCTAATTCTGAATTTTACCATGGAATAAATACAAAAAGTAGATCATGATTATCAGATTCATAAATGAATATATCTGTTTTAACAGGCAGCATGTCAGATGCAGTAGCTAAGCTACTTGCCCACAGAGTCCAATTCTTCTCCAAGTGAATGATTTATATATTTTAATATGAAATGTATCACTCACCAAACAGCTTCTTTCACTACGTGATATATAAATTCCACCTGTCAAGCACATTTTGATATTGCAATATTTCCTGTTGTCTTGCTTCTTTCAGGGGAGTCTGTTTCTAATTCCTTACATGTTTCCTGTCTCAGACTGATATCAGCAGCGTCTTTCATAACGTTACTGTTGTGATGGCTACACAAAACCTCTGCTCAGGGCTTTGCACAGAGGTTTGTAACCAGCTGAGGTGCCCTGGGGACACAGGGACCTGGCAGAGATTCCTTTTGTGCTCTGCTCCTGGGCATGCCCCATGCCACTGCCTGGCAGCACAGGAAGCTGCTAAAGGAATAAGGAATAGGGAGTTTTATCCAAAAAGACACTCTTTGCCCCAGTCTCTGATGAAAGGTGTGGAGAGCTGTAAGGCTGAGAGAAGGACAGGACCTCTGACCCCTCAAGCCCTTAGGAAGCGCTGTTTGTGAGCCTGTTCCACTGTTTTGATTACAAAAACATGTACCAAGCTAATGTGGGAATAAGGGCTCTGTTTGGATCTTTGGTTTGAAAGAATTCCTGCAAACTCCAGCTCTTTCTCCAAAGTTTCAATGGCACTCTGCTGCCTTGATGGACAGTGCTCCTGTGCTGAGAGCTGGGAAAGAACTCGTGAGATCAGGCAAAGCCCCCTCTCTGCATAGGCAGGACAAGCATCCCTGGAAGCTCCCAGCCTGGGAATTACTTGACACACATCCATCAAAGGAGCAGGACATTCCCAGTGGCAGATGGAAGGAAAGCAGCACCCAGCTGTGACAGTCAGTGACAGCTCCAGTAAGGGAAGGCTCATCCCCTTCTGCCATCCTTCCTCTAGGGACCTGCTTCCAGAGCTGCATCTTTCAGCCTCTTTTCTGCTCAGGACCATCCACATGTCCACCCACGGGAGCTGCAGCCCTCTGTGCATCTCCTGCATCCGGAGTTTCCTGGATGGAACTTTCCTCAGTCTGTAATGACTCAAACAATATCCTATGGTCCCCAAACCTTCTTGTTTAATTGCTCCTCCAAAACTTCCACAACCTGCCTATCAGCCCCTCTCTGCACTCTCTCAACAGGCAAGAAACATCCCTAATATCCACCTTGCATTTTCTCTGCTGCAAAATTTACAGCCTTTTGTCTTGCTCTTATGGAGAAGGAGGCAGGGGACAGTAGGGGTACAGCCCCTTCACCTATGGGATGGTGTCTTCAGAGCTGAGACTTTTCTTTCCTCTGCTGAAACTCTGCTCTTGCTCACAGATCATTGTTTCTGACCCCTCCTCATTCTTACTGCAGGGCATTCTGCCTGGGATGAGAGGGAGAGCAGACATTTGGCTGAATCATGACATGCAGAAGACCTAATGTACCAAAAGGGGAGAAGGAATTGTCTACTGTGGACTTCAGTGATTATAAATCATGTAAATGGCAGAGGGTCTCTGTCAGCTGAGACCAAAAACAAAACTCTCAATCCAGCAAATTAATTGGAAAACTTTGGAGAAACAGAGGAGAGGGCATATCATTCTTTGATTACCAAAACCAAACTCCTTAACTCCTCCAAGGAAGATCTAGAAAAGACAAAATGTATTAATCAACAGGACTTCCAGGGCTGAGTGTGCCAAAAAAGCCACTATTTGCAGAGTAAGCAAAAGCATATGAAGAGCATATGCAGCAGAGGAAAACAGAGGCTAGTTCCAGCAATAAAAAAGAAGTCAAAATAAAACACCCCCAGAGTAAAGATTTGAAAACCATATGCAGGTTTCTAGGTAACCAGCCCAATTTTTCTGATGCACTGAGGACTGACTGAAATCAGTGAGGGGCTGTTGATTGCCTGGTGCTTTTGAAAATCAGGCCAAACCTCCAGGAGCATGAGCAGGGGTCTGAAATGCCTGATTATGTCCCATTTGAAGTGTGATACACAGTCTGATCCCATCTGAGCCTTGACACACAGCACTGTGCCTGCTGTTCAGAAACTTGTCTCTCAACATGCACATCCTCTGCAAGGACGAGAGCAGAACCTTCCTGCCACGATCAGACCAGGGATGGAAACCTCTCTTTCCATCACCACACATTCCACCCCCCTTATAAAACTGAACATACCAGCTGCAGTTGTGAAAAGAAAAACCTTTCACAGATGCTGAAGCACATCATCAAACACTGTATGTCATATAATGCAGAGATAAAGCAATGAAAATTTCAATTTGCAGGTAAATGAGACCTGTATGTAGCTGTGACCTGTCCTAATCTACTCACTGGCAGACAGTGAGCAAGACGTGAGGAAAGGGTGAGGCAAACAAAGTTAAATACATGCCTGACAGAATATTTCCTAATTTAAAAGATCCTCCAAATTTTAGCTGTGAAGTTTTATCTTTCCAGTGCTGGTTACTGCTGTGCTTCAGCAAGCATTTGGATTTGGGGTAGGTTCCCTGCTCACCCTTCTTCCCTTTATTCCTGTTTGGTGCCCAGTGGCTGCGTTGGGAATTGTGCTGTGTCCTTCCACAAGCACCTTCCCACCTAAGGCAAGCTCTGGCACCCACAGGCAGTGATTTACTGCTGAATCACACAACAGAACTGGCTATATCCTTTATAAATTCATAAATCCCAAGGAGGACAGTTTTCCTATTATGGCTCAGCTTTGTTTCAGCGTGTAACCCCCATTGCTGAAGGAGACACAATAAATCCTGGGGCTGTGAAATCCATTGTATTTATATATGAGGCTGCTTTTGGTCTCCATCTCCCAGTCACAAATAAACAGAGATCTTTTGAGTTTGCCACGGGGGTATTTATAGATTGCAAATGGTGGCACATAAAATCAATTGGCTCCTATATTTTCTTTGGGACATTTTATTGTTTCCTGTAAGTCAATGAATATTTTTCCCATCCCACAGACTCTTTTCCATGTGGAAAAAGTCTGGATGATCTTAGGTTTTCTTCATACTCTTCCTTTATACTTGTAAGGTTGTGATTTATGCATGCACAGTCCTGCCCTTCTTGCAGCAGACAGAAGCAGCATGAGAAACTATTTTTCTTTTTTATTAAAATGGTTTTCTCTTTGTCACTTTTCTCTCTTCTACCTTCTAAGGCCTCTCCTTGAAGTTACCTGGATAGCATAATCACAGACATCCCTGTTATGCATTATAAAAAGAATCAGCCCAAGTATTTTTGAGAGTTTTGGGCAGTACCATTGCATCCAGAGTTGTTAGACACAGTCTCATCACAAAATGAGTATTTTTCCAAATCCAGTCACCACTCAGTATAAACCTGCAGGTTTTACAGGAGCTGCAGCCACAGTTGTAGACATTCCTCTGCTCCCCAACAGTTAAATACCAATAGTCTTAGAGGAACACAAGAGGGAACAACTCCCATTATAAAACCACTCACAAAGTTAAGAAGAAAATGAAGCCCACTAAACTCACCTGAGCTGTGTGAAGGGAACTTCTCCAGACCAAATCAACAAGGTGTGCTGGGGAATGGAGCCATTCTATAAACTTAAAATCAGGCAAAGAACAAAGAAACCAACACTGATCATCTCAGTAGTTAACTTGATGGAAACAACAGCAAAACAAACTAATATCTTTTCTTCTTTTACCTCCTGCCAATTGTGTCTTTAGACACAATTCAGAAGAGGGGATCTATCTGTACCCTGTGAGTACTTTGGGATACAGTCAGATATCAGTGTCAGATACCATGCCTGGACTGGTCTGTGGTAGGGTGGGACATGTACAAATTCCTGAAGAACAAAAAACCCCAAACTTCTGTTTCTTTTTGTCCTTCTCTGGTGTGGCTCTGCTGCCCAAAGGGCACATCAGGATTTTCTCCAAGTTCAGTTCCATACCAGGACAGTTTTGCAGCAGTCCTGTCAACTGCAGCTGTACCAGCAGGACTAAATCACTGGGTGCTGATGAAAACCTCAAGTGTTTGAAAAGTGCTGCTTTTTTTTTTATTATTATTCACATGCTCAAAATGGCAATAAAGGTCAAGTATTTTTATTCTTTTTCTGTTAAAGTAAATGCATTTATACTAAAAGACTTGAAACAAATTTGGCTTTCTGCTGAAACAGTTTTATGTTCAAATTACTGAAATACAAGAAATGAGTTGTTGAATGGTGTAGCTTATCCTTTTCTGCAGTGCTTTGTAAACCTTACAAATAATTCTATAACTCTTTGCAATCATATTTTTACATGTGAATTTTGGTGGGGAGATCTTGCTTTTTCAATATATAGGCTTGAGCATGTTGTTTGAAGAATTCCTAGAGCACCAACACAGACATATCTGTTAAAAAAGAAGGCAAAAACCACCACGATTTCTTCTGCATCTGTCAACCAGAGCTGCTCATTATGCAGAACATCAGTGACAAGAGCAGGAGGAGAAAACAGGCTGCAGTATGTGCTCAGGTTAAGTGAGAAGTGATTAACATGTTTTCCCAGTCAGATTCTGAGTGGTTTGAAGCTCTAGTAATCTTCTGGCATTTGATTAATCTTTTCATTTCTAGAGCAAAGGCTGTAAAGATCAGAATTTAGACAGGACTACAAATGATGCAAGATTAGCAGGCCTTGAGCTCCTCATATAAAGGACATAAAGCTGCTAACAGGGTATAAATAGGTGTAGCCACACAGAAGGCTGAGAAAGGCTGAAGATGCTGATCAGGGAGCAGCATCACACATCCAGGCTCCAAGACAGCATCCCATAGCAGAGAGGTGTGGAGGGCTCTGTTTACCTGGCCACAAATTCCCAGCTCTGCATTGAGAAAGACAGCAGGAATGAAGAGGAAGAATAATAAAGGGAAGTTGAAATAATGGTTTGATTTAGATTTGTTTGATCTAGAGTTGTGCCGTAGATTAGTTTAGCCCAGGACATAAACTGCAGAAGATTGTTCAGGAGTCAATTTGCTCAGAGTATCCAGCCAGGAAAACCAGGACACTTTGCATCCCTTTCTAAAACACCAATGGCCTCTAGGAGGGTTGTTCTGACTCCCAGGACTGCCTCTCACCCCATGGCTGCTACACTCCCTTGGTGTCCCACATGGCCCAGCACTTCAGTCACCACCCAAACTGTCCAGGCCAGCTCTCCCTCTTCTACTCCTGCTTCCCTCCCAAATGCACACACAAACATGCATCCAGCAGGGGCTCAGCACCTCTGCCTCTCCTTTATCCTCTGCCTCTCCAGCTGCCAGGGCATCACCACCTGCAGCAGACACAGACAGTAAAAGCCAGGACCAGAGACAGGCAAAGGGAGTACAGTGGAATTTTGGACTTGCTTTTTAGCCACATCCTTGCCAGAGATAGTGCAGACACCTTCAGGTCTCCTAATCGCAGACCTAAAAACTCTAACCTCGCCTCCCAATAGTCAACTGAAATTAGCTGTTCTGTAAAGCTCAAAAATGCAGCAATTAGACGGAACTCACTTTTAAAGTCCCCACTAGCCACTGATCTCTGCAGGACAAGTGCAGATTTCCCTCTGATTTTCAGGTGTTTGTAGAGTACAACAGTAGCAGGTGAAAGGCTCGGGTGCTTTGTACCAAAAATACTTTGCCCATGCGCTGTCGTGTCCAGCTCAGACAAAAATCTCATGTTTAGAGCAAGATGTTTTGACAAAGAGGCAAAATGATCTGTTGCAGATAGAGAAACTGCTGGAAACCCGAGGAGATGAGAGAGCCAAGCCCCCAGAGCCGCAGTGCTGTGCTTGGAGCACGACCTCCCTGCTCCAGGGATGGGGGAAAGGCTGCTTTCCTTGCCCTGCCTCGAAGCAGCTGATTGGAACACCAGCCTCTCTTTTCATAGGACAAGAAATTAGGTCAAAACTTTCTAGGAAATTTCTGCCGCCTGTTTCAGAGCGCGGTTCAGAAGATCAAAGGAGAGGGATTCTATAGAAACCCATGTGCAACCTCGGGTGGAAGCGAAGCATTAACGGGAAGAAATCCTGTGCCTGAGCACTGCTGAGCTGACAGCCAGGGGCTTACCGGCTACAGAACCTCGGCACAGCTCTGCAGCAGCAGCAGAAGGGGAGGCAGAGAGAGCATATAAACTCAAAGCAGCCCTTCCATCAGCACCTGCCCCAAGGACAGAGACAGCAGCGGCTCCATTAGCGCTGTGGAATCGCTCCCAGCTCCGCCCGCAACTCGGCTGCAAAGAGCCTCTTCAGGATTTCACCAACAGCAACAAATCCTCCCCGAGCAGCGCAGTTTTTATCAGTGGTTAGAGCTCCTCGCTCGTGTTCATTATTGAATTGTTCTTCCTTCCAAAGCACTGTTTTGATTAGGTGATCTCTTCCCTGAGAGAAAAAAAAAAAATTAAAACACACTTAGGGCCAGATTTAAAAAAAGCTATTAGACTCCCGCTTAATTTAAATGCATAACAGCAGGCAACTCAGCCTGATTCTCCACTTGAGCACACAGTCTCCTGATTTATACACACAAGTGGAATAGCTTTTGCAGATGCATATTTTGCTTTTTGCTTCATCCTCCTTGTTTTTTAATAACTTACCTTTACTTACGATTTTCTTAATTCAGACTTAAATTAGACAAACAATAATTTGGGACACGGCCTGCCTTGACCAATTTCCTTTGCTGGCTTTGAAAATGGAGTTCACTGGACTCCTTTTATCCCAAACCACCTTGTGGTGTTTTGGGGCAGCCCTACCTTAGAGAGAGAACCTTGTTGTGAGTCATGGGGGCAAGGGAAGAGCAGAGGGTTTAACTCCACACGTCCTAAACTCCTCCCAAACTCCCAGAGGGAACACTGAATCGCACACTAAGAAGACTTTTACCACTGATAAATCTTCTTGCAATTTCCACACCAATGTCTCCATAGGTTCCTTTGATTCATGAGGTCATTTGTCTGTTGACACTTGATTGAATTAACTACTCTAGAAGAGCATTTCTATCCCAGAGAAGGGAAGGGGGTTTAACTCTTTTTTGATAGCTGTAGTTGAGACAAGTGGTAGGACATGAATCTCATCTCTACATGATGGATAGACTTCAAAACGTTCCAGAGACAACTTTCTTTAGAAGATTCAAAAGACACAAAGAACTACTTGATCAATGAACAGTGGGTATTTTTGCACAGAGGAGAATATCAAGTTGCAGGATGTAATATTAGATAAATATCCGAAGCATGTAATTACCACTGATTGTAATTCATGCTGCAATATAGCTTGGCTAGCATCAGTTCCCAAAACAGTTCCACCTGATCATGAAGTTCTCTCCAAAAAGACACAAGAATATGGAAACTCAACAACTGATCCTTGAAAGTATCCTTGCAGGTTGGACTCTTAATTGCCACAGTGTTACTCTTTCTTGACACCCTTAAACATCAGAATTTCCTTTCTTAACACCCTTAAGCATCAGGATTTCAACATCTACTTGTGTAAAATTATGCCATTTAAAGTTTTTATTTCATTCAATATTGTATTACTTCTTTTAAGATATGAGTTGTACTCCATCATTAATATTTTCTTGGTTTTTTTCTGGCATTGATTCTCTGATTTTATTTATTTTTTTTTTCCTTTTTAAGTTCACAGCTCACTCTCAAGTCCAAAACTCCACAGGCAGAATTTCTATGAATTTTAATTGGAGCCACACCTGATTAGAAGCTGCAGCAAAAAGTTTTATGATCACACACGGAGCCTGAGGTTTCAGCTTTTCCTGATGTGGTTTTCCACATTTGATTTCAGTCCAAAGTGTGTCTTGCTGGTTGGAATTGAAACCCAGTTCATTTACAAAATTCCCTGTAAAGGAGAAGACATTGAAATAAAAATGGTAAAAAAAAATCCCAGCAGATTAATACTGAGGTAATTTGAAACAGTTTTTATTTAATTGTTTATGTTTCTTGTTTGACCTGACTGTATGACACAGCAGGGACAGCATTGCTTTCTAATAACAGCATTAATCACAGAGTAAAAATATTTCTTGGTAATGTACAACAGTTCTTCTGAGCTGAAAATAAAAAGTAATGTTCATCTGCCTACAAGGTTTAAAGTAAATAAAAATGAAATACACTATTGGGATTACACCATGGGAGATGATTGGAAATGCTGGCGTGATTTGACATGTAACAGCCCACTTTGCTGGTATTAGCAGGCTGTGAAATCATTTAAAAAAAAAGAAAAAAACAGAAGAAAAAATAATGAGTTTCATAAGAAAAATTCACTTTTTGATCTTTTCTCCAAAAGAAACTTTCTGTTCTGCATTTTGTCCCACACCACTTTTAGGGCTGTTAAGAAGGAGCCTTTTCACCAATAGCACTAATTAGTGTTGTGGTTTAACCTGGCAGCAGCCGAACACCACAGAGCCCTTTGCTCTCCACCACAGGATGGGGAGAGAATTGGGAAAAAGGTGAAATAGTTTTCTAGTTTAATAGGTCAGAAAAGGAAGGGAAACCAATAATAATGATAAAAGAATACACCAAACAAGTGGTGCCCAAAGCAATCGCTCCCCACCCACTGGCTGATGTCCAGCCATCCCACTGGCCAACTCCCCCCACCTTTTGTTCAGCAAATCCCTTTCATTTTTGTTCAGAACACATACACAGAAATTTCACTTCACAGGCTCTTGAAGTGTTTTTGTGGAAACGATTCAAAGTTTCTAAATGTGACACCAAAGTCTGTTGTTTCATGGGTCTGGATATAAAACAAAGGAGAAGCTGCAGAGAGCTGCTGCCTGGCACCAGAGGAAGCAGTGAGGTTTTGCAATCCAGACTCACCTGGCCACGCCTGTGAGCTGAGGGCACGTGCAGGAGGACACCCAGTAGCTGAAGGAGCTTATTTGGACAATTATTTCCCACCTGCACTGCCCAAAGGCTCCAGCACCATGGGAATAAAGGTTCTCTCAGCCTGAACTGCCACTTCACAAGGAGCCAACAGCAGGGATCAATCCAGAATATTTCTGTAGGGTAAAAAGGAAACAGACTCTTCTAAAACCATTGCATTCTCTCTCATGTCAGAGACACTTCATCAATGTTTTGTAAAAGCACACCAAGTCATTTGGTTTGAAAAGCACCACATGAGTACATTCTGGCTTTCAAACACACATTTTTCCAAAGTGATCATTTTTTATGCATGCAGATACTTTGAAGGGAAAGATTAAAAGAAACAACACTTCTTATCCCTCCCCTATTTCATCTATCATCAGGATGGTGATCTTTAATACCAAACGCAACTTCCACTTTAGTCAGCACTGAGGCAAATGAGTATTATCTGCTGAGAAACTTCATTATTTCATCAGCCACTCCTCTGTTTCATTTGGAAGCTCCTGACCAAGGCATTGCTTCTGCCTGGAGCCTGGTTAGTGCACTCACCCTGGCGATACCACAGAAAGAGGCACATGAGTAAAGGTCCTCAGAAATGGAAATTACTCAGAAGCTTTTAATGCAAGTAAGAAGAGGTCAGTCAAAAAAAGCACACAGAGAAAACTAATTGGAAGTGAAATATGAACCCAAATGATAAAATATAGCTCAATTTTATACAGCTCAATGCTCACATGCATTTACTTCTAACATCCAAGGACAACAGTGTGAAGTCATCAGCCTAAGCAGCTGCTTTACACTTTTCCTTCTGTCTCTAGTGATACCTTTCAAGCACAAAGATCTCAGGTGGGTAACATTATTGCTTCAAAATATTTTCTTTAATTAACATCACAGTCATACAGGCATCATTGACTAAAGTAGCCTGTTAGCCTACAAAACCTGAACTCATGCTACAGATAAGCCTTTTGGACATAATGACAGTTTTTAAAATTTGGAAAAAAAACACACAAGGAAAAAAAAAAACAAAAAGCCCATAGAAAAAACTCCCCAAACATCGTGAGGATGAGGGCAAGCAAGATCACATGCTGCTTTATTTCCAGCTCAGGACCCACGTGGAACATGAAGATATTTTAAGTTAGGAGTTTTAAAAGCACCAGTTTGTTTTAAAGGTTTAAAAATTTTGCAATGAACATTCTCAACAGACAACCTGTGTTCCTTGGATGGACGGAGGAAACTGGGGCTGCCAGCTCCTGCCCAGCCTGAAGGCACAGGGAGGTGCCCAAGCAGCAAAAGCTGCACCAGTGAGTGCAGGGCTTCCACCTCCCTCCAAAGACTGGAAGAATAAGAGAAACAACCAGCCACAATTATGTGAATTCTGCAGAAATTCAGGAAATTAATTCAAACCTAAACCTCTGTTTCACAGTGGAATCACATCTATTTTAGAGCCCAACCTAAGGCATGAAAAGGGAAGGTGATCCTCAGGCTGCCCCTGCCCTTCCAGCCTCCTCTCCTTGCCTCTGTCCTGCTGCACAATTAAAAAGAATGACCAGACTGGAACAATGTTGGGGCACAGACAGGAACCACTTCTGTGTTCTGCTAATAAATCATGAGCTGACTTTCCTGCAGGTACACATATAGCTGTTAAATAAAGCAAATAAGAGCACCAGGCTGGCAGAGCTGTCCTTTGGAGAGGTCACAAAGCACTCACCTTTCCAGCAGGTGAAAATCACGGCAGGAGAAGGGGGCTCAGCACCTGCAAAAACACCAGCTGATAGTGGGGAATGTATAAGCATCTGTTTTCATGAGCCAGATAATTGGGTCCTTGGGAAGCAAACTAACAAGAGGAAGAAAATCTCTAGAATTCAGATTTTGTTTTAAGCCACTTGCTTTTTGCCAGCAATCATTTTATACAAGAGCAGTGACTGAGTAGAGATGCAATTGTGGTTGTCTTGTCAAGGAACCATCTGCATTTCCTGGGTCCTTTTCCTCTCTAAGGGGCATCATTTCCCAGAGATCATGGTGTCAGAGCACTAGCACTTTTTACTGTAATCTCTTTTTCCACCTCTTCTTTCTCCCTGTACCCACTGAAATCTGTGTGAACACCTAAAAATATCTATGACTTGGCAGATCTTTGCTGGGGCTCCTCACACATCAGCAGTCTGCCTAAGGCATTGTGTCCAAAAGCTGAACATCATTATAAGTTATCCAACTAGCTGATAAAATGTTACTTCATTTTTGTTTCCATGCATTGATTTCCCCCTTGATGTGACAGCCCAATCTCCCACTCACTCACTGTCAGCCACTGTTTTCCTTTGATGCTGACACTCAGTCATTCAGTCTTTTCAATATACACTTTCCTCACCACTAAGTGTACGCTTGCTGTGGGTTTGGCATGCTGGAATTGCTCAGGAAAACTTTCTTTCTTTCGTTTAAAAATAATCTAAAGTATTTCTTCATTGCTTTAAGGAAATCATTTCCCCTTGGAGAATGACAATGTGCTGTCTTTTATATGTATACTGTATATTGCAAACAAATACATTGTGTATATTTATATGTACCCGATTTTTATGCCTTTTATAAATATAAAGGCAAAATCTTCAGTGACTACATGCAGTCACCACGGACCCCTGAGCACCCATCAGAAATCTGCACTCAGCTGCTTGCCCAAGTTCCAGTAAGGCAATGCCCACCTTCACCCCTGATGTCTCTAAAACTCCCTAGCAGAGGAGATGTGCTTTCCTTCTCCAGATAAAGCACCCATCCAGCTCAAGGCATGCATTTTTGCTGGGATTCAAGCTGGCAAATGAGGAGGCACTGAAAGCCACCTGCAGGTAATTGTATCTTAAAAGAAAATCAGCATTCATAGACTGAACATTGTGTATTTGTTTGACATCTCAATTCTTTGCAGAAACCTGTGAATGTGCAAAGCACTGATGCTTTAACTGCTAGGGCTGACTGTTCTCTGCATTATGAACTTGGTCTGATACCTTAAAGCATCACACCCAGACTTTGGATGATGAGTTTTGTTAGTGACCAATGTTCCTTCCTTGAGCCTTGTACCTAAATAAAGCTGTTGAAAAGGTCTTTCTCTCTACACTCCAGCAATCCCAGCCCAGCCATTCACTGAATGTTTAAAGCTGTCCTCACTCTTTTCACAAGACAAAGAACATGTGAAAACCAGACTCAGCCTGGCTGCTGAGTTCAATCATCCACCACTGTGAAAGCACCAACATCACAGTGCTGTCTGAAAAAAACCCCAAAATAAAATAAAACAAAACAACATCAACAACCCCAAACATTTTAAAGGAGTGGGTAATTCCGCTCCCATTGGCCACCTTGACACACCTTAAAAAGTTGCATTTTCTGGGATAAACACTGAGTCAGGTTAAGATTATTAACTCCTTTATATTCCATTTTCTATATTTTCTGTCACATTCAGAAATCTTCCTCAAGGAAATAAGCAGATTGATCATTTTCTTATAATACCTACCTCAGGTGAGTTCTGATCACTCTCTGCTCCTTAAGGGGCACTTGCCACATCCCACTGACAACTCCTCACATCCTCTTCAAAAGAGTGAAAGAAAAACCAATTCAGGTATGGCTGGGCAGTGAATGTAACTGATTTCTAATTACAGTAAGTGATTAGAAACAATTGTTTAAGTAACTCAGATCTGGAGAGCACCTTAGAGGAAGTTGACTACAAAACATATCTTCATTAAACAATGACCTGACCCCACAACAGCACTTTTCAACACTTCTCTCTGCCACCACTGTCAAAATTTTAGATTGCTTCTTGACAAATATGGATGAACGTCTAAAAATTTCCCTTAATGGTTTGAGGTTTTTTGGGTTATGGTTCTGGAATCACTTGGCATTTAAAAGCACTTGGTTAGAATTTAAAAAATGAGGCAAGTTTCCCTGGTACAAACATTTAGGAATTTTTAAGAAGAGGATATATGTGTGTATATATATATACAGGCTATATATTAGACAGCCTGAATTTTGCATGTGTGTGTGTGGGAGTATTGCATCACCCCCCACTTGCATTTCCCAAACGTGATGTGCTCAGTGTCACTCTTGTACCACCTGTAGCTGCAGCTCGTTAAGGAAGAGGAAATGACAACTGTCTGGAAACAGCAGAAAATCCAAGTGCAATCTCAGTAACCCACTCCTGGTGCCTTTTCCTTACCCAAAACCAAGGATGGGCACTGGGGCCAGGCTGCCAGGACAACCCTCTGAGAGGTTTTGCAGTCTGGGCTGGTATTTACTTTAATCCAATATGGCCTCAGCTATGTGGGATTTGGCATGTTAGGAAAACCCCAGGTTTTATAAGATTTTTTACAAGGATATGCTTTACTGTACAGAGACAGAGGGTGCACAAGAGTTCCTGTCACTGCTGCTGGCAACTGAGTCCAGCAAAGGATGTGTTTGACAGCAAAAGAGATTTCTGTAGTGGCCCTTTCAGCCCAAGTAAAATTATATTAAAGTCTAAACCAAAAGACTGAAGGTCAGATTGCAAAAAACCTGGTATTCCTAATTGTAAACAGATTTTGGGAGAGCTCCATCTATATGGGCTGAGTACTTCTCAGTTTCTGACCACAAAACCAAACATTAAACTTTTTTTAAAACCTCTGATGCCTCGAGTCATGCTTCAGCCGGTATTAAAAAAATCTTTTTAATATTTCAAGGTTTTCTCAGTGCCAAGCTATTAAATGGGTAGACTGATTTCCTTAGAGCAAAACCCTTCCCCAAAAACCTGCACAGAATGTCAGTCAAAATACTTAATTACTAACCAAAAAAAAAAATCCCAGTAATTGACTGCATGGATTTTAATTGTATGAGATAGTGTTATCCTTGTGAGAACTCTCCAAGCTGAGGCTGGAGAACAATGGCTCCCTGAACACAAAAGCAGTTCCCAAATCACAGCGGAGATGGTAAGGTTGAATCTGACCTCACTTGCTCCAATAAAAATTCAGGTTATGTCCATAAAAATGAGCAAGAAATAGGTAACAAAAGGGGCGACGATGAGAAGGGTCTTTTTGAGGGGAATTTGCAAAAAGCTACAGCTAAAACTACTTTGGGCCTTTCATCAGCAATGCTCTCTAGGAGGTAAACAGTTTAGCAGACTGCTAGCCACAAAAAGTCACTACAAAAGCACCTCAGAAGTGGTTATTAGACAGATTTCTTGCATATTCTTTCTTCCCTGCCCAGCAGTAATTGGTCTCAAACAGGGAAAAGTGACAATGCAAGACCTCCACACCGGGTGACAGGTATTCCCACAAAGAACAGCAGTGCCCATTGTCAACACTTTATCTCAAGTTTCATGCTTGGATTTTTTTTGTAGAGGCCCTGAATTTATATAAGAATCACCAGGAGAGTGTTTTAAAACTATTATTAAGGCTCAGGGTTGTGGGGGAAAGCTCTGAAGTGCAACACGGAATAAAAACTGCATTGGCACTGCTCAAAGCCCAAAGACGACTTAAAAGGCCCTGGCAGGCCCTTGCTGTGCATCACATTCGGTGTCACCTCCCTTTTCTCACTGACATTGTTTTACAAGTGTTTAAAGGTTAGTGGCTTTGCCTAGATGTCCATAAAACAAGCTCAGGTGCCCCTCAAAAGGTGCCTGTGGGGACCTTACCCAGAGGCTGGACAAGGTGAAGCAGCAATTAGTAGAAGCAGCATAATATCTTTAAATTTTTGCTAGTCCCAGCAACATGAAACTTCAAAAGTGAGAGGTTGTTTATCCCCTCTTGGTTATGGTCTTTGGTTCAGCATGGGATTTGATTGTTTCCTTAACAGTCTGACACACATCCATGAGTTAAAAATAGCAAACAATGCATCCATCTTTCCTAGCAAAAACTGCACAAAAGGAATATTTGAATCCCATGCAGCAATAGGCAAAGTCTACACCCTGTTCTGTGCTGGACTATGACTAATTTTGAATGATTTGGTTTTTTTTTTTTCTTTTTATTGCAACCAAACTGCTAAAACACACCCATATTTTACTACATAGGTGGCCCTTTTTTGTATTCAGTACAGCACAAATCCTTTTATCCAAACCCACAGATAAAAGGCTCAATAAATACTTACAGTGTTGCCTGCACTGAGTGAAAAGCTGAAGTTGCATTTCAGCTCTGAAATTTCAGCTCTGCATTTCAGATCTGAAAATTTATTTCTGGAAACTTTAATGAAGTCTTTATGAATAGGTAAGAAACAATAAATGTTTATTGTTTATTATCAGTGCTGATGTGACTGATGTATGTTCTCTACACTGGACAATTTCTACACCTAGAAGCTCACAGTACTAAAATTTACACCTATGCTACATGTGAGCAGCAACTGGAACAACATGAGGCTAACAAGTGGCAGGTTTGACTGTGGCTCAGTTACTTCATTAAAACAGCTGTTAATTTAAACTGAAAGGAGAATCCATTCTTTTGGCTGCCCACCAGCAGCACTTCCCACAAAAGGGAAGAAGCAGCAGCCCCTGCTCATCAGTTCAAAAGTTCATTTGAATGATGCACAGGAGAACACTAACACAAGGAAATACAAAGGAAACCCTGTTTATAGCTGGTTCCACAACTGGATCCCATTAGGATAAGACTGACATGACTATTTTAAAACCCTAAGAAAATTTTAAGCAGAAGCAGAACACCTTGAACAGATCACTTGAAATTTTGTTCACAGCTCTTCTGGCTCACACTGCCATCCTGGCGCCTTTGCAGTCCTGCACTTCATGTCACTATTCTCCTTTATGACCAAGCTATGTATTTTAGGTGGTAAAACAGGTGATAGTTCCCTCTGTTGCCCACTGCAGGGTATTTAGAGAGCTCCATATAACACAATGTCCAGTCTGGGCACGGATACTTGCTCAGGCAAGTGACTGAAGGCAGAGAGATTCCCCACTGATGTCTCAGGATGTTCCCTTCTGCTTTGCCAGCACATCCAAATAGAAAGTTCTCAAGTTTTTGATGAAAATAACATACTTAGAAAAAGTACAAGGAAAATCCCCTCATGAAATCCCACTGAAACATGCACAAAAGGACACTTTTTGACCTGAAGATTTCAAACCACCAATATCTACCACAAACCCCCCGAAAGCTACTGTGTGTTCTGCTGTAAATTAGAACATAGAAAAGAAATCCTTCTTACTTGTCCTCACATATCCACAGAGGCTTTAAAGTGGAAGCAAATATCTCACAGAGACCAACCAGGATTTGTTCCCCAATTCATCTGACATGTGCAGCAAAGGAGCAGAGATCCCACGGAGGAAACAGCAGAGATTGTAGAACAGGGCTACCAGAGGATGATCTCCATGTGCCAGCTCGGTGCAGGTTAGGAGATAAGACACAGCTTTTCACATAACTGTTCATACACACAGCTACACTCGGCTAAATTTAAGCACACACGAACAGCAGCTGAGTGCTCCAACCCTTCTCAAGCTGGACAGAGATTGCAGGAGAAAGAGTGAGTGACTCAATTACCCAAAGGCAGCTCTTGGCAGGGCTGAGCTTCCAATCAGAGGGATTAGACAGGGGGGAGAAAAGAGGCGCAGCAAAGAAAAACAAAATGAAAGGAAACGGAGATGAAACAAGATTCTCCTATTGATTTGCACTGAAAGATGAATTACTTACTTATCACTGCAGTTGTAAATGAAAGCTGTGCCAAAAGGGTGTAGCTTCTAAAGGAAACCAAATTAAATATATTTTCTTCCTTGCTTTCTGTGGAGAATGTGCATGACTTCAGAAAGTTCTGCAGCAAGAGCTGAAAAACAAATAAAACAAAAGAAATGTGTCCTGAGTGTATGAATACATTACATATTCAATACACACGAGGGTGTATGACTCCAGCAGACCTGCAGCCAGAGCCATGCACGGCTCACACCTCAGGGCACATCAGTATTTCTACACACAACGAAAACCAACAAAAACCAGCCAAGTTGGCACCTCAAAGTCCAGACTGCTAGCAGGTGCTGAACCTCCTCCTTGCACAGAAAACCTGCCCTGGGGAGCTGCCACTCTGACACCCAGAGGTGATCCAGGTGTGCAGGATCCTCACCCTGACCTCTGAAATCACAGACAGGCTCCTCTGTGGGCTACAAGAGGAGAGATCCTAAGGGGAAGAACTTCTGCCAGCATCCTCGGGGCCTGTGCCAGGAGAGGATTCTCACTTCTCCCCCTCGACCTGCTGCTCACTCCAGCACTGCTGCTCTGCTCTCTCCTTGCTCCTGCATGAGTTTTCATAAGTGAAGCTGCACCCTTTAGTGATCCTGAGCCTGACTCACAAAACACATTGTACCCTCACAAATGACCTGAAACTAAGTTGGCTTTGGTGCTGAGGAGTCTTCCTGTGGCTAAGAGAGAAAGACCAGCTGATGTGGAAGGCAGGGAGTCTCCTCTCCAAGAGAAAAGAAGTTTCTAACCCAGAACTACAAGATAATGGACTTCAAAGCTGTGGGGTTTATGCATGGGAAACCTGTCACTGGTGCAGGACTGAAACCTGCTTATCTTGGCCTTTCACATGGTGTAATTTGACAGGGCACGTAGCACATCTAAAGGGAAGGAGATGGAAATACATCTAACTGTACTGAATTTATTTACTTATTTATTTTTAAATAGTGGCAGGACTTACTCTCTTCAGCTCGTGAGCAGCCCCTGTAAAAGTGGATTAGTACATGGGGCACAGCAGGTGGTAGAAAGTAAAATCCTTCGCGAGGTTTGCCCAGACTGGTCAGAAATATATTTCTAAGTTGAAGAAATCATTATACTCCTGAGAGTCCTTGGGCAGGAAATGAGTTTATCATTTGCTAGCAAATGATTTTGACCTTTCTGGCAAAGGTTAGAGGACAAAGATATATTAACTGGAGTAATTTAAGTCAAGTGTAAAGTAACTAAGAGTTACATGGCCTTGGGGAAGAGTCTGGAGTCTTAGTTGCTGGAGATGTTTCAGCATTTGGTGGAGTTTACTACTTTAAGAACAAAATTATCATCATAAATTTCTGGGGTTTTACCTGGATGGGTCTGTGACAGTTTAAATCTCTGAATAAAGTTTATTGCCCACTTCTTCTGCCACTTGATACCCGTAGCACAACACTGGTTTATGCTGGCAGCTCTCATGAGGGTCATCTTTGGGATCATGAAGCCAGCACTTGCACTTCACTACTGAGGTGAAAACTCAGGTCCTCAGATGGCTGCATGAAGAGTGCCAGACAGAAATATTTTAACAGATTCCTCATTTTCCCCTTGTAATCTAAGACTTGTTTCAACAAGCAGGAGCTCCTGCCATGGCCTCCTGCCACCTGCATGTCCCACTGCACACACAGCACATGAACAACAGCAAGGTTTTCTCAAAAAAAGGTTTTTTAACAACAACAAAAAACCCCCAAAACAGCCTCACTACAAAACTTTCCCAAGATCTAAGCTTCTCACTTTTCTGTGTTTCCTTCTGCTCCCACATAATTCTAGGTGCAATAGGAAACATCTGCAACTGGATTTCTACCTGACTTCTCCAATAGATGAGGTCTGGACAGATCAGAAGTTATTATTACCCAAAATGATCAAATATGGGCTTCCTAATATTGTTTTGCAATGATATAAGACTCCTTCCATTGAAACACAATTTACTATAATAGCCAAGATAAGAGCTTGCTGAAGCAATACCTAAACTAATACCTAAGTTCATCACCTAGAACAGTATATCACTGCTTTCTCAAAATCTCAAATGGAAAGCAAAACTCACTGTTGTGCTCAGATGCCTTGAACTTTGTTAATTCTTCATGTGCTACCCAGATTATTGCTCCTGATGTCAGATGAACATGGGTGGTCCTCTGCTCTCCCTCTGCAACATAATGAGAACAAGCTTATCTCATATCAGCTTCTAGAAGAGCTCAGCTATCTGAGATTACCCACAATGCTCTCTATTTTCTGAGCTAAATTAATATTTAGGGGGAAAAATAACACGAGAGATGCAAATTACTGAAAAACAACCAGTTGGGAAGTCAGCCCAGGATAAAACACTGCTATTTGAAGGCAATGCACAGAACAGCTCAACGTTCAGTCCTGCTAACACGGCTTTGGAGGGTTATCTAGAAATAGGAGAGGCAGAAACAGAAGTTTGGGAACATGATGACTCAACTCTTACCCAAAATATCAGCTAGCCAAGTCAGGGACTGACATTTCTTCCTAATGCTGAGAAAAGGTATCCCAGGGAAGAAGGTTATGTGGTGATATTTTAAAAGGGGTCCGAGTTCTCCCAGAGTTTGCAGCTGAATGATTTTATTTTCAGGCTAGACTCCCAGAATGGAAGGGGACAGCAAGAGCCTTCTATCCAACAAAACGAGGACACCTCCACAGCGTATGGGAAATCCATCTATTGTCTATTTCACAGCAGAGATTTAAAACAAGTCTTCCCTTTTCCAGGAAGTGCTTTCCTACAGAACAGGAGTGTGTCCCGAGGCTGTGCTGTGTGAGCCACCGAGCACATTCCCTTGGTGAGCATGAATGCCTCTAGAGAAGCCCCCAAAAGTGACTTATTCACCACTCTGCAGCCTAGGAAAGCAGGAAAGCAAGCTCCAGGGCCTCTCTTCCAAGCCTCTGTGCCTGGAGCTCATCCAGTTTGTAACACAGACCAACAGTGGCAGAGCTGGCAGGAGGAGGAAAGTCTCCCTGGCCTGGTTAGAGCATCTACTCAACAGGCAGGACTCCGAGGTGTCAGATATTCAAGTTCTTTAGACAAACTGAAAGGGCACTAATGAAAGGCTGAGAACACCCCTGCAGCCTCTGCCACGGTGGCTTGAACATTGGCTGCTGAGGTCCTTTGGGGAAGGATTTTGTCCTGCCTTCAGCAGAGGCCATCACCCCCAAGTGCACAGTCTGAGGAGGACCTTCACTGCTTCCCATCTGTCTCCCTCACACTTCTCTATGAATCCAGCTCTTTATTTCCTTTGCCACTCTGATGTTAAAGATATGTTTGAAAATGGGAATGACTTCTTTCCAGACTACATCAAGGATGTGATTCAAATTAATTTCAGCTTTGGGGTTTTTTTTAAATCTTAATTAGGAGAAGTATTTGTTAAAATCCAGACAAAACTTTTTCTTTCCAGCTATAAAAAAGATTCACATGACAATAATTCAGACTTCCTGAGACTGTAGACAAAAAGGAGAAAAAGAGAAATTCTTTAATAATAGTAACAATATTTACAGTTTAAAACCACTTTTCTGTCTCAGTGTTATTCATGTTTTGTCTCAGAGAGTGAAACCGATGCACCATCCAGTAACTCACACTGAAGCCCACAGAACACAACCACAACTCAAACGCTGTAGATCATGCTGCCCTTAACTCCATTTGTCAGTGCTCAAACAATTTTCTGTAGTCAAACATGAGATGAAGCCACATTTCATAAGATACTATCATCACTCTTTTGACAGCTCACAGAATGAACTCCCCTGGTTTTTTCTATAACAAAGCAACTGTTCCTCAGAACCATGTGTTATTTCACAGTTCTATTCTAAAGAAAACTCCACTTTGCATTCAATGAAAGACCAAGTGGGAAAATGAAGAGTTTTTCAAGAATTGCATCAAGATCTTGCCATACATTTCTCTGTTCTGGGCTACTTCAGCATTCAGCATCTTCTCGTGGCCCATACTGATCCTCTATTCATCGACCAATTCAAGAAAGGTGTGTATTGAAAGATGGGGTCCTGATGTTACCAAGGCCCCAGTTTTCACTTTTTGGAAAGTATCATGAATGTGGAAAAAAAAAAATCCAATCCCAGGTAGCATCTTTTCCCTGTGATCTCTGCAGGAGCTACAACAATCCCATCCAGCCCAACAGCTGCCTCCAAAGGCTCCCACCTTCTCCGAGAAATCATGAGCCTATTGTAAACATCTAGAATTTAGAATGTATTTTTGAACTGTGGAAGGGGCCTTAAAGACCATCCNGAGAATTTAGAATGTGTTTTTGAACTGTGGAATGGTTGGGGCTGGAAGGGGCCTTAAAGACCATCCAGTTCCAAGCCCCTGCCATGGACAGGGACAACTTCCACTATCCCAGGTTGCTCCAAGGTCCAACTTGGCCTGGAACACTCCCAGAGATGGGGCAGCAACAGCTTCTCTGGGCAACCTGTGCCAGGGCCTCACCACCCTCAGTAAAAACTTTCTTCCCAATATCCAATCTAAACCTACTCTCTTTCAGTTTGAAGCCATTTACCTTATCCTACCACAGGAAAGGGCTTTAGAGCCATGAGCAGCTCCCTCATCACAGAGAATGAAGGAAGACAGAGACTGAGCTCTCTTTTTTAGAGACAGAGGGACGTCGGGAGTCAGGTCGTTCAGTCACAGCACAGAAGATCACAATAAAACCTGCTAGGATTTAAAAATCCATGTTCCAGTTGGGAACATTCCTTCTTTCACCCCAGAGCTGCAGCCCCTTGCTGACTACCCTTTGCTTCCAATCAGCCATGGGGATGCAAACTCAGGATTCGCTTCCTGCCTTGGTCATAAAGACCCTGAAACTCACTGGCAACTCCCACAGGAATCCTCACAATCCAAAGGAGCTGAGCTGCCCTCTCCTGGGAGCAGTGGAGGCAGCAGGGCAGCCTCCCACAGCCAAACACATCATTAGCAGGTGGTGAAGGCTGGAATGGGAAATTCATGCATTGGGCAGCCTCCTCCAGATGCACTGCCTGGCTTTCCCATTTAGGGTTCCACTAAAATTGGACTTTGGGGTTAGGATTCAGCTTCGGCAGCATTTCTTCTGCAGGCTGCAGAAAGAGGTCATTTTGCATCAATTTCTTCACAGGTTTTCCAGATAGGAACCTACATGGATTGTTAGGTTAAATCAATAGGGCAGAGATTAAGTGAATGCTGTGTCAGAACAAGAGCTTACAGAGGAGTTTAACGGGACTGACAAAACACAACCTGAACAGCTCCTGGTGCTGTTCATGGAAGAAGTGTGTTTGCACTTAGGATTTTCCCAAATCTCCTGTTAATTTACGAGAAAGAAAAAGGATTCCAGACCTGTGAGTGATGAAGAGAAAGAAATCAGCCTGTAGCTGTAACCCAAAACACAGTGAAGCCCTGAGCTCGTTGAAAACAGAAAGAGTTTTCATTGCTGCATGTTTTTATTACACCAGACTTGGAGCTGGGGGACAGATTAGTGACAATATCATAATACAACTTTAGCAGCATCAGCCAGCCCTTCCAGGTCCCTGCTCCCCTTTTGGGATACACTAGCCTAGAAAAAAGTGAGGAGTTAGCTCTAAAAGGCTGCAGCATAAAAAAATATAGGGTTTTTTTTTTTTCCCTGTATATACATATGTGATGTTTTTTAGTAGTGATAAAAAGCTGGGATTTCCAGGAACTTTTCGACAGAAATCACAAGGTGGATGATTTCTGCAATTTAAAGTGTGGGAAATGGCAGCCAGTATGCTAATTAGGAAGAGTTCTAGGAAAAACATCTAAAGCAAAGTCCACCAGGAATAAGATGGGTATATGCTTTTCAGATTAAAATAAGTATTTAAATTGCCTACCATAGCCTCTGATTGTTTTGTTTCTTAGGGAGATTTTTTGTTTGGTTTTAAAAGAAAGTTACTTTTCTCTAATAACTTCTTCTTCTGCAGGCACTTGGGATAAGGACAATCAGGTGAGTCACTTCATGAATATTCCTGCATCCATATGGCATGTACAGGAAACCCATTAGAATTAATATTTCTTTATATGGTTATTTATTCGAGTAAGCCCTTGCCTCAAAGTGCTGGTGTTGTTCTCTTAACATAATAATTCTGATAAATTACCCTTTTTTTCAATGCCCCATAAGCAAGGAACACAGTGTTTCTATGTGAAGACCCATTACTCTGGCTCATTGCAAAGAAAACACCACACTTTGGAGCACATTTCCCCCAACAACAGATGCCTCTCTGCATTTTAGAAGCTGCAGATGCCATTTTTGGGTGAAGGGGGGAAAATAATGTCAGCTATCACTTGCAATTATTAAAAATTCATTTGTTTCTGACTGCTTATTGTTCCCATGAGTATTTGGACATAGTGCCATTCATTTCCTGGCTAACCATAGCTGCCTCCAGACATCCAGTCTGCCTGGGGTCTTTGACAGGGCACCTGATGAGAGACACACATAATTAATGAGTGTTTTGCATATAACTGGATACAAGAGCTAAGCCCTCACTTAGATTCAAGCCAACATGAGGTACAACTCAGCTAAGAAAATTTCTGAGGATCTCCAGTGTGACTTTCCCATTTTTATTTGATTCCATTGGAATTAATTTCTATGAAGAGAAATCAGGGGTTTTTTATTGTGATTTGTTCATAATCAGGTTCACTAAAGACTCTAGACAAATGAGCTTGGAATGGGTTTGGAAAGATGTCAGTGGACTCTACTCTTCATGTTCAGTTTGTGGGTATCATTTTTCTCAGGAACTCCCTGTAAGCTGTGGGAGGGATCCCAGTGAACATCACATGGAGGATCTCGCCAGGACCAGCAGCTCTGCCAGACACAGCTCCCACAGGACCGAGGGACCACAGCAATTTCCAACCTTTTCCTTCCATATTCTCTTTTCTCCTTCCCCTGCCCAGCTGGCATCCTCCCTAACTGGCCAGTCCAGTCCAGAAATGGACTCTAAAGAGGGGAAGGGATAGATAAAAAGGCACAGAGCTGGCAGCAGAAGCTGGAAAGCAGAAGCTGGAAAGCAGAAGCAGAAACGGCAGAAGAACCTGAAGACCTTAAAGCCTCAAAAAAAATGGGATTTTATCCTGCCTGCCACCAGCAGATGGGATGCAGTGCTGCTCACAGGAGAGAGAGAAGAGAACCAGAATAATAGCTACTCTCTGCACTTAAGGAAAGTAGATAAACCTGTCTCCTCCTCATCCTGTCCAAAACAGACTCAGTGCCCAGGAAGGCTTTCAAGGAGCAAAGTATTAGCAGCAGGTGGTGCCATCTGTCCTACTCTAACTCCTTCTTGCTCAAACAATTGATGTCCCAGTCAGTGAGGAAGGTAAAAAACCAACAAGAAAACCCCAACCCCAACTGCCAAATATCCAGGGAGTGGGACAATAGGAGGCAAGGAGACAAAAGGCTAATTTTAGCTGAATAACATGAAATAAAAATAGTGTTAAAAATAATAAAGAACAATGAAAATGTGTTTGCTAAATGATGCCTTCTCTCCATGGTTTGCTCTTTTGCACCTGTGCCTGAAGATGAACAATTAGACAGAAAAACAAATACACAGTATGGTTTCACCCCTGAGCTGAAATGCAAAGGCCAGGGCAGCCTCGGGAGAGGCTGCATCACCTCCTGCCCTGCTGTGCATTGCTGTTATCACTTCCAGCTGGAGTTTCCCAAGGTGCCACCTCTATGAAAAGTGGGCACACACTGCCTGGCACACCCTCCCTCTGTCACCTGGGGCTGAGGCACATCAGCCAGGTTTGCATCATTTCCATCAGTGTTGCTTTAGCTCTGGGCAATGTAAGGGATTTTCCTGTCAAATCCACCTTACACATCACAGACTATCCTTTCCTATCTCTGTTTTAATATGCAACCACGTATTAAGCTCCTTGGAAAATGCTGAACAATAAATATCAGCTCTGCACTATAAGCAAGATCCTGTTGCAACCTCAGCAAAATTATCCAAGAGCTCTTTGGTTCCACAGTGCATGTACCAGCAGAGAGGCAATTTCTTCCACTTGGACTAAATCAGCTTGAAAGAAATAATGGCTCATTCTCCCAAGCTCAGGACTGACTTTTTGAAGCCGGTATCAAAACAAACACTTACACACAAGGTATATTTCATGTTATAACAAAGCAGCAACCCCCCCTTCAATTTATGAACTGCAAGAGTTAGAACTAAGTTATGAGAAAAATAAAGGGATTCACTTCTGAAAGAGAAGGAAGAAATGGCAGAAAGTATTTGGCACAGTTAAAATGAGTTTTATTTTGAAGCCATTCAGAATTTAGGCCTTGGATGAATACCTTACTGAGGCAAATAAAGAATTTGCTGGCACCATAAGGAGAATCCTCCTACCTCAACAACCGAAACAGGGTTTGATTCATCTCCCCAATATTGCAGTGAATAATATCCTTTCTAGGTCTGTTTCCACTGACAATGATTGTGCTTGACACTCTCACATTGCAGATGCTCTGCACAGGTTGCACTTCACACAGGCTGAGTTCAGAGGAACCAAGGATGGCACCACGCTGCCATTGCACCTCCCAGGCTTGGCTGTGCAAGCACTGAGCTAGGAAATGCCATTGGATACAGGCTATGGAGCAATGTAAAGATAAGAGAGACAGGCTGGTCCAAGGACTGCAGGGGGAAGGATGGAGAAGGTAATTCCCCTTCTGTGCTCTATACTTCCTAAAAGTGCCTGAGCACACTAGAAAAGCAATATAAAAGCACAATAGAAAAGCAATTTCCACATGCTACTTTGCAAGTGGAAATAATGGAAAAAAGGACTAAAGCAGCAGTTTCTGACTGGCGAGGAAGGAAAAGACCACTAGACTAGAAGGGATTCTACACACCAAACCAGTGCAGTTCCTGAAGAAGCTCCACAACAGGAATTTATTCCAGAGATTAATTAAGACCAATTTCTGGTCTTAATTTTCACATAGCACCACAAACACCCTTTATCCACCCTCTAGGTATCCCTTCTCCAGAAACAAACAACATTTAGCAAAAGCCATTGCATGCACTCATTGCTGCTTGCACTTGGTTTTTACCCACACAGTTTCTAGATTTTAAACCTACCTAATAATTTCAGATCTGTGTGGTTTCAAATGTGATTTGTGTTTAAGAATTCAACTGTGTTCCCAGAGTGAAATGTTTTAATACCCCTCCCAGACAAGAATTCAGGCTGGAAGAGCTATTTGTATTTGTTCTTGTTCTGAGCAGGACCAGAGGCCACTGGGCTGGAGCACAGCCTGAGCCTTGCTGCCCTTCCAACACCACTTCCCAAAGGCACACCCAGCTTTTGGACTTGCATGACCACAGACAATTTTGCAGAAGAAAGGAAACATTTCCCACAGTTTTACCCTTCCCACTCAGCACAAGAAATGCACAGATTTTTTTAATTTTTTAAACAGATCTCTAATATTAGGTACAACAATTTTTCTCAGGCCAAGACCTCATATAGAGAGGGCAACAGCACAAGAAAGAGTCATGGAATTCCACAGAGATGCCCCCAGCTGTCCTGAGGTTCCTCCTGTGCTGCTGTGGGATATATGGAGCACACCTGAAGGAGCAAGGGGAGGTTGCACACAAGTTTTCCAACTCTCTGTTGGCCAGACCACAAAACTCCTTAGATCTCTGACCAGGGTATTATAGTGACAAGTCTCAGGAGCCTTCATGTTTGCCACTCCTCACTTTTCCTTCCTGACATCAATGGTAATTCTCAGCCAAAAGCAGCTCTGACACTTTCTAATGGAGCAGGAACATAATGCAGACCCTCCTCTTATCACCAGGTGGGCTTAACCCAGCAGCTGGGGCTTATCACAAGCTGGGCATTCCCAGCAGCCCTCATTCACTGTGGTTTGCTCTGCTCCCCACACCACCACAGAGGTGCAGCTCCCAGCATTTGCACTAAGACACACTGGGATGGGACTTGTGTGCTGCCTGTGGGGAAGTCCTGAGCACAAACACCTCTCGTTCTCTCTCCTTCCCCTGCGAGCACAACTGTTCACAGTTCAGCAGCAAAGGAGGCAGAAAGGAGGCACCAGTCACCAGTAACCAAGCACATCTTACTTCCAGGCACTGAAAAACACAAATAATAATAAGCATAAAGACATTTTCTGTTCCATCTGTATCACAAGCACCAGAGCATGAAAGCTTCAGACTCGATTTCAAAGAGTCCTTGGGCAAAAAAAATGTGACCCAACCTAAGGCTGTTCTATTTGTCAATGGTGAAGCCACGAAAAGACAACATTCTGCTGTCATTTTGAAGTCTGTTTACTTGTAACCTTAAAAGGAAGTGAATTACCTCAAAAAAAAAAGAAAAGGAAAAAAAAAGAAGAAGAAAAAGAAGGATGACTGCCTGGTCTCCTCAGAACACCTCAATACCAGATAAATGTTCCTCTTACAGAAACGAGTATTAGAGCCTTTGGATGGCATCTTTCATTCTGTGAATTGCCCAATTACTTCAGAGAGATGTTGTGGCATTGTTGAATGCTGATAGAAACTCATTGATCTGTTCCCAGACTTGCCAGTACACAAAGCATGGGAAACACTCCTGGCTCCGAGTCTCTATAATGTGCCTTATTGATTCTGTGAAATGCCAAACTCTGCACTTATTTACAAACATGCTGCACTGCAAAGCCCCCATGCATAGAAAACACCCTGCCCAATTTATTTCCTTTTTACTGAAACATTTTGTATGAAAAATTAAATCAGCTGCCAGCAACAGACATGGATTTTTGCTTATGTTTACCATGCAATTTTACCTAGAGAGAACTAAATGTGGATTTGTAGAATGCAGTGATTTTTCAGCTCAGACTAGCATAGGTTTAATAAACTTGTTCAGAGCTGTCTTAAGAGTGTTGGGCTCCATGTGGTTTATTGATCAGTTTGTCTGCCTGGGGCTCCAGAGCTCTCCCTTCACCTGCAGTCTGTCCTTACAGGACACACAGAGTCAGTGATCCTGGTGTTCCCAGACCTGCAGTGTACAACCACTGTGCTCACACACACAGAATGTATTTGAACTTACACAAAAGCTACTTTTCCTGCAAAATTCCGGGGTAATAGAAGTCAGGAAAACACTCAGCTGCCACAAAAAACTTATCACTCATTTTTAGGGCTCTTTCAAGGTGGTTTAATGCCTTTCCAAGCTTATTGTATCTAACATAGTGGCTGAACAGTAGCATTCCCAGGTCTGGTTTTGGTCTTCTCACTGAGAATTTCTAGTCAGAAAGATTTTGTTCTCTGGCACATGCCTGTTCTCTTCATACTCAAAGTTTTCACTTCAACCTCAAAGTGTGATTTTTTTGCCAACACATTTCTGCTCATACTGTTCACCAGTTCCCTGCTATTGTCTGTCTTACCAGCAAGACTACTTAGGGCTAGTAAAGTACTGACTTTTCCTAACAACTTCACTTACTTAACCATAATTCTGAAGCAGAATAATGTCCTTTCATCTACACTAGACATAAAATGATTGTGTTAATCAGGCTTGGTAAGGCTTTTACTTCTCTGAAAAACCACAGAAAGCAGATCTAACTAAGAATCTATCACCTTCCACAGACAGTTTGGAATAAATCAACATTTGCCCCATACTTATTTTTATCAAATTAATAGGTATCACAGCCTTCCCAGTACCCCCCTGAGCAGAAAATTGCCCAATGGAACACATTTGTTTCATTACACCTGCAACAGACTGTGAAGAAAGTAAGGCAGGAAGCAGCCACGACACCCCAATGGTTTTATTCCAGTGTTTCCATGGGCTCTCATCAGAACAAAGAGCACTCTGCAACACTGAGCAGGTGCTGCTCTCTGCAGGGTAAACACCATGATTTCTCCTACCTTCTTCTGAGGCTGAGATTGATCCCCAGAGTGGCACATCCTCTGTAAAGCTGTTTTGGGACACGTAGGTCACCTGCTCCAATTCTCTGCAGAGCTCAGACAATTCTGGGTCTCTGCACCTCCTCCTTCCAAGCACAGGGTGCTCAGGGTCTCCCTCAGGGCTCTTGGCACACACAGACTTCCAGACAGCAGCAGTGGAGGTCACCAGCTCTCCTGAGCAGCTGAAAGGAGAAAGATAATCAACAGCAAGTAGGAAATCATAGAAACACAGAATCATAGAATGGTTTGGGTTGGAACTCAAAGACCATCTCTTTCCAATCCCCTGCCATGGGCAGGGACACTTTCCACCAGACCAGGCTGCTCCAAGCCCCATCCAGCCTGGCCTTGAACACTTTCAGGGATGGGGCAGTCACAGCTTCCCTGGGCAAGGGCCTCATCACCCTCCCAGGAAAGGACTTTTCTTTAACATCTACTCTAAACTTACTACTCTACCCTATCCTCTGAACCTATCTACTCGATTCCATGTGGTCATTCCCCCTTGTCCCACCCCTCCACGCCCTTGCAATGAACTGATCTTCTGGGGGCTGCTGAAGAGAAACAGAATAGAGGGGTAAAGGGGAGGAATCCACCCCAAGTCCTAAAGAACACCTTTCCCCTGCACACATCAAGGAGCAATGATTTGTTTCCCAATGACCAGAGAAGCAAACACTTACCCCATACATCTCTTTCTAAACTAGAAGAAACAGGTTAATGTGTAACTGATTCATGAGCCATGTGCTGGCCCCTTCCCCAGGGATGCATTTCACCCTGGAGTTTAATTAAACACTCTTCCTTAGGCAAACACTATATTCTTAAGAGATTCTAAGAACAATTTTTATTCCCAGTTGATTGTCTTCCATTATTGTATGTAGTAATTTCTTATTTATATCACAGCTTTTGTGTATTCCATAAGCAAATCTAAGTACCACACCATTAGCATACTGTAGCTGAACAGGCTCTTTCCAAAAATTTACAGTCCCAGCCAAATCCTGCCTAAGTACAGAAAATGAAGATCAATTTTTCCACATCTGAACCAGACTGAATTTCATTCCATTCAACACATTCAAACGACAGCTTGGGAAACACAAGATTCTGTAAGGTCCTGAGCTGAATTACAACCAGTATTAAGGCAGTGGACTGGAGATGTCAATTGTGGAATATCCTCCTAATGTTTATTAACTTCTCTGTCAATGAGAATCACTGCTCTGACAACAGACAGGCTGGTGAAAAATCATTGTCCATCTGCTCCCCGCTCACATCCCAGGGTAAAGGACTTGCTTTCTTTGCTGAAGTGTAAAAAGTCATTTGAGTTTGAAAAGCACTAGAAATGCCTCTGCTATCACATGCAGTGAGCCACGAAACTCAGACTGTTTTACAGGGGCACTGTCACAGCATATCAGGAAAAATGAGCCATTTAAGGACTTCAAAATCTGCCACTCCGGAGCCAGGGCTGAGGCTGCCACATGCCCAGCTGGAGCCAAACGAAGGTCAGCTCCTTTAGTGCCGTGTCACTGTGCCAGGCACTGCTGCAGCCACTCTGAAACACTCCCCACATCCCAAACCATCTCCAGAGCACTGGGGCAGCCCACGCCATGTGCTTTTGCTTGCCAGCAGGGTAAGAAAACTCTCTTTCAACATCCTCACAGTGCTCTTCGAAACGCTGTGCAAAAACCACGCGGAGGCCAGAAATGAGTCATTAAGGACTCCAACTTCTGGTGTTTGTATCACCATGTACAGATGAGTAAACCAACATCCTCCTGACAAAAATCACCACGGAGAAGCCTGGTACACTCAGTCTAAATAATTGACTGAGTGTAGAGTTCAGAAGATTAATAAATTAACTGTATGCTGCACTCCCTGAAAACCTTCAGGCCCCAGAACTAGACAGGTCACATCAGGAGCACTGATGTGATAATACTAATTAGATAACAAAATGACAACGGTGTCTAGATAAAATGGTGTCTAGATAAAAAAATACAGTGGATGTTGGAGGTTTTCTCTGTGGGGAGAGCACAGGCACATGCATTATTCTGGAGAGAAATAAGGAATGACTTATCTAATTGAAACTACGGGGGTGTAGAGGGAAGGGGGCAGGAAAGACAGACGGTAATTCTGTGAGCTGGAAAGTGGCCAGAATGCTGGGGTTAGCAGCTACACACTTTCAAAAGCATCATGAGATCTTATGTGATTACAAACCATCAAGAACCTGGTTCTAATTCTTTTCCAAGTTACATTTGGCAGCAGAGCAAGGCAGCAGTCCAAGACAGTGCATTCATTTGGGCTGAAGGACAGAAGTCACCTATACCCCCACACCACTGTCCTTTACTTCAACTTCTTTTGGATGTTTCTCATCAAACACCAGGAAAGCCTTGGAGAGCGAGTCCCTGGTGAGATGCCACATCCCTGGAGCTGTAAAACCCTTGGCAACCACCTCCTAGAGCAGGACTTGCTGTAAACAACTGCAGGAGGGCTCATGAGCACTGCCTGAGCAGCCAAAGTAGTGCTGCAGGGGTTGCAGGGCAGTCACCTCTGCTGCTGGTATCCCACCAAATTCCCACATTTGCAGGTGCCCTCATGCAGTCCTCTCTGAACAACGTACAGACATCACCTTCTTTGGGTACCAACAGCAGCATCACAGCAGCAAACAAGCAAAAAATTCTCTCCCCTAATGCTTAAAAAGCCAAATCCAATTTCATCAGATCTACCACAGCTGCAAGGATCCTTTTGATCACAGAGAACACAGATTGTGCTACCCCCAAGGTATGGTGTTTATTTCTGCTTCTCATGCTCTTACTACACATTCCCCCAAGTTCTGTTTGGAAAGGCTCTTAGTTAAACTTACAGCATTTAGTGTAAGTAGCCAGGATACCATTACTGTCAGAACTGCAAGAGACTATCACAAGAGTTAAAATGAAATGCCAATACCACGGTTTGCTGTTTACAACATAGTGCATGGGATTTGCAGACATGATACAGCAGTAGCATAGCAATTTTAAGTCTATTAAATGTGCCATAAACATCTAAATTGCTGTTGATATTTTTTAAAGGATCAAAGAGACTAAAGCAAGTATCATGCTCCTTAATTGGGAACAATTGCAGAATGCTTGCAGAATCCCCCGAGAGTATCTGCATCCATGGGCCCAGCTAACGAGGGCTGCAGGGAGGAGCAGAAGAGAACACCTTGCTGAGCAGAGAGCCTTCCTTTACACCCCAGGATGTACAGGACATTTATCAGTAACCAGAAGAGTTGCAAGCCTGGATTTCAAAATACAGCAACTATTCAAGGTCGCTGTTGGATAGGATTTGAGGTAATTTGTGTTTCACCCAGAACAAACCATGAGCTTTAACAGTGTTTGTTGGAATATGAATGTTGTTCTCCTGAACATGCTGCTGGAGTGGTGGGGTTTTTTAAGTGTGTGCTTCCTCAGTCATTAGTTATTTGCATTTTTGTTTCCTTTCTGCTTCAAAAGCAAGTCTCCCTTATAAGATCAGATCCACTTCAGAACAACTAAGATTAAAACAAAAAAGTTGTTTTTTTTTTATCTACAGTTACACTATTCTAATCTTCAAACTTCCTAGCAGCTACTCTTTTATATTTCTTTTCAAACTTCAGCTTCATGCATCATCCAGAGAAGTCATTTTAAAATAGTTAACACTACAGAAACATCAAAGCTGCCATAGAGAAAGCTTTTTGTGTTTGAAGCATAACAGGGCACAATTTCATACAGGCTTGGCCAGGAGATTGGTTTTGGCACTCTCAGCACCTGAGGTACCAACAAGGACCAAGGAGCACCTGGACAAGCAAAGAGCCCCAAAAGGGCCACTGAGCCCCCACCAAAGAAAAAGGTCCAAACTCCACCCTGATGGATGCACATTTTGCAGTCTTTTGTGTGCTGGGCGTAGAATCAGTGACACTTCATTTGGAAAATTACATTCCAGGTTAGGAAAACGAGCAAGAATTTCAGGGCACTGCACAGGATTTCCTCTGAAGAATGGATACAAGACCTGTTATTCAGCACTTTGGGAGGTATTTGCCCTTGAAACTGCTGTTGAGAATGACAATATTCAGGACAATCCAAATTCTGAGATTTTTTGGCCCCAGATAATATTAAGGAGGGAAAAAAATAAATTGAAAGACAAGCACATTCTCTTAATAAAAATTTTCTTATCTCTTCTCCATAAAGTCTTGCTCTCAGGGTTTTACATCTTGGTCATTTTTAAAATCACATCAGGCACCAACCTGCTACACAAGTAACAAACCTCCAGGCAGTTATTATTCAACACTGGACTTAAAATTAATGTAACAATTTTTAGGTGCCTCCAAGCAAAACAAAAACACATTTCCTAAAATTTCCTACTTCAAAAAAGAAACAAATTTGCCTGTCTTATTTAGGAAGCAGCAGAAAGTTGCACTGTGACAAAAAAATAAAGAAATCCATGTACAGATGATGACTTCTTGTTGTGCTTTTCCCTGGCTGCAGCATTTTTCACTTGCCTGAATCCCACTTCCCACAGATGCAATGACACTTCCAACAAAAGCATGAGCCAGAGGGGATAGGAATGCATGTGACCATCCAAAAATACAAGTAATTAAATCATAAAATACCCTGAGCTGGAAGGGACCCACAAGGATCACCAAAGTCCAACTCTTGCCCCCGTGCAGGAGATCTCAAAATCCCCCAAGTGCCTGAGAGCTTTGTCCAAACACTTCTTGAGCATTGAAAGGCTTGGGGCAGTGACCATTCCCTGGGAAGCCATTCCTGGGGGAAAAACCTTTTCCTAAGTGATGGACTGCTGAGGGCCAACAGCCCAACAGGCATTCAGTAGAGGCTGGTGGGTTTTATCCAAGGTGGGGGAAGAAACAAAGCTTATCAATACACATTTTAACAAGAAAGAGAGAGAAAGAATCAGAGGGCCAGTCTGGCCCTCATCAGACACTCCCTGCTCAAGAAGGGGTTGTTGACATTCTTTTGCCCTGAAAATCGATGCAATTTTCACTCCTCCCAGCAGCATTTCCCTCTACTTCTGGGGTTCTTTTCAGGATGCGATACAGCAAGGAGTTACACACACTCCCTCATGAGGGCTGACTGCCATCCTGGAGAGCTGGAGATGGCCAGGGAAGTGAAGGGCAGCTGCTACAAGTGACACTGGCACAGCTGTAAAAGCCAGAGAGACACCAGCGCTCCTGACCCACCTGTGTTTTCCTGCTGCTTGATTTCCAGGGGTTGGAAAGTGCAGAAAACTTTGCACTTCCCCAAAGTCCCAAAATCCTTTTTTTAAAAAAAATCTATCATATCATATCCAAGGTTTTTCTGAGAACAAACCAGCATTTACTAGAAAGAAACCTTTATTGCAGGAGCGAGCTGAGTGATAAAAGAGACACCTGAGGTTTGCTCCTTATTCCACCCAAGATGAAATTCCTCTACATACAGAAATGCTCTGGGAAGCAGCCTCTTATCTAGCACAGGGGAACCTGTTTGAGCTGTCCCTAAAGAAAGCACAGCTCCCCCCAAAAACCCTCAGATAATAAAATGTGTCCTTTCTGTCATGTTAATTATGGAGAAGGTGGCACAAGGACCACGAGCCTCAGCAGGTGTCAGTGTGTAGCATCAATGGAAGACAATCTTGTGGAAAAAGTCCTCCCTGGGCTTCCCATTTAAGTGTCTGCTTGGCTTCCAATTTCTCTGAGAGCACATTAACCTCAGAGGCAGCTCTGCCAGAGCGACAGATCGGCTTCAGAGGAGGCAGACAAGAGACCCAGGTACCAGGAGCAGAAAACATGGGCTTGCTCCTGACTCTCTCAGTTCCCAGCCAGGAATATTGTCCTTGCTGGCTGCTCTGCAAGACACTACATGCCTTTCGCTGTGCCAACGCACAGTGACATTTTATTCAGAAATTCAGCAGCATCTGCTGCTTCAGCAGCCAAGTTTCTGCCTCAGCAAAACTTGGACTGGATTTTAGCTAAGTGGCCAGACAGGTGATAACACTGTGAAGTCTCCATCCTCCTCCCAGTGCTGGCTTTTCACAGGGATGCAAAGCGGCTAACACCTAATTCTGTAGGTGTGGAAAAGCTGTGCACTTGAGCTCTCTGTGTGTACCACAGGCACCAGAGATGATGTGCTGCTTGACTTCAGGGAATAACTGAGTGTGTGTGAGGAGAGCCAAGGTCAGCAGAAAGGGAAAAGGAGGAACGTCAGAAATAGGCCTTAGGCACCCCAGAGATCCATAAAAAGTGGGAAAGCTCTGGGTGGGAGACTGCACCACAATCTGTTGTTGCATTCACTCTGCATGCTGAGGATGAAGGGAAAGCCAAATACAGTAGCTCTTCTCCACCAAGTTTTAGGGGGAAAAAAGGAGAAAAAACAGTGTCCAGAGACAACCAAGAGCATTACCAGGCAGAGAAGTAAAAGTAGCAGGATTCATTAGTGCTACATTCCCACAAAGAGGTGTGAGTCACTGGGTTGGAGGAGTACACAAAAACTGTCCTGGAAAAGGTTTAATCCAGCTACATAAGTTTACTGTGTTTTGAAGAAGTTTAGACCATCCTAAAATCAAGCAGAGGCTATTGAGAGAAAAGGGCCTGTGGGCACCAAACTATTTAGCTTATTTTAATGCTTTAGCTTAGCAAAGTCAGCAGCCAGGCTGAGGACAGCAGTCATGGTGTGAACACAAAGCAGAGGCACTGAGAGCTGCTCTCCAGGCAGTAGGGCCTTCAAGATGTTAACAAAAAAATGTGTCTGCCAAAAAAACAAATGTTTTCTAGGGAATTCTTCAATTACTTTCTTTACTCACAGTGTCTATATTCACAGTGAAAACATTCATTGGAGTGGGTAGGGCATGACAGGGAGGAAGAATGAAGGCTGGTAAAACGCCAAAAGCTTTCGTGTTTCAACCTTGGGTTCTGCAAGAAGAGACACAAAGCCCCCAGAAGCAGTAAGGGCTTTGCAGCAAATGAGTTCTTACGTGGATGTCATCACTCAGATCACAGCCAAATAATCCCAGACTAATACCTGGAATCCTGGCAAGGCTGGCCAGTGCTCACGGTGTGCAGCAGATATCCTGATTTATGTCTGCAGGAGACAAGAGAAGCCATGGCCTCCTCCCTTCTCCTGTCATAAAGTCCCTCTTTCAAAGAAAATTCAAGGAAAGAGTGTTTGAGGAGACTTTGCAAACAGCTGATGTGGAGGACACAAAGCAGGCAGAGTGCCGGAGGGATTTTCAGGATATTGCATGCACGGATCCTGAGCTGGTAGCACTGGATGGAGGGAGCTCCCTCTCCCTCAGCAGAATCTCAAGATCTTGTCCCTCCAGACAGCTCCCACTTGCCTTCCATGAAGTGGGGAGGCTTGACTCCATCCACAACTCCAGAAACGAAGGGCACAACCAAAGAGGCCTTTCTGGGTAGGTTTTTGGGTGAGATTGCAGCTGCACCCTCCCCCTTGCTCAGAGGCCTCCCCTCGGCTCCTCACAAGGCACTGATGGTGTCAGCGCTGCCAGCGCCATGCTCACAGCACGTTTCCAGTTATTCCCTTCTAACCCCTCTGCCTTCATGTTACACAGGACCAATATAATGAACTCAGGTCCACTGTAAGTGGACAGGAGCAGAATTTGATCCAAAAGCTGCAAAACCCTGCAGTTGCCATTGAGGTAAAGCCTTAGACTGAAGGCCTAAATCCCAGTGACCAGCAGATGCTGAATTGCACAAGTGTGGGATTAAGTCACATCAAACTCCAGGCTCCCATGTACAAAGATTTAACAGCCACCTCTGCAAATACAGATTGAAAACACAGGCAAAGAAATGTAAAAACCAGGAGTGTCTTCAGTGTGTGCTGCTGGGGCCGCCTGGCACACGGCAGCCACAGAGCCCTGCAGAGCTTCGGCAGAGCCTCCACCACCACTCCATCCCCCTCTCCTCAAAACACTCCCGAAAACAAAGCCTCAGCTCAGACCTGCCAAGTCTCCTTTATTTGGATGGAAACTCACTCACGATTGGCAGCAGCTCGATGCAATTTGAAGCTGGCTCAGACCTAAAGTGAAAAGATTAATGGGATATTTGAAATCTCACTCCTATTTTTCCTCAGATCTCACTCATGTAAAAGCTCTGATGTTGGTTGCTGAGCTCCTTAAAACATAATCTGCACAATGTGCCACAGTAAATAAACAGATTTAAACAGCAAGTCTCTTTAAAAGGAGTTCATTTAGAAAGCACACACATCACTAAAGAGAGCTTATTTCTTATCTAACTCCAAGCACTTTGGAGGCAATCCTTCAGGGGTGTTCTGCAGGCAGGGCCAGATTAATTTTGTTTGCAGCAATTATTTTCAGGATGCTCTCCACTCATATTAAGAGGCTGAAAGTTCAGTTAGTTTCTTGGCTTGAGGATTAGAGAAAAGCTGGAGACATTAAAAAAAACTTTGGGCCAAACTTCCCCAGCAGTGTGTCCTTCCCTTCCCTGCTGGGGCTGACCGGCCTTCAGCAGAGCATGCAGTGAGAGGATCTGATGGACCACAGCATCCTTCTCAGCAGGGGCCTCACCCACACAAGCTGAGACCTCCAAAGAGTGCCTGAATTAACTGAACTCCCACACGCACATTTACTTGTCAGACAGGAAGAAATGGAGTTGTTCTTCCAGCCCAGAGGCTGGAGAGGACCTCAGCAGCCAGCCACAGATATGTTCTGAACACCAGCTAGCACGGGAGCGGCCACACCATCCATTTTTGAAATCCAGACCTCGCCCCAGTGACAAGTTGCACCATTTGCACATAAATCCCAAGTGTCCAAGTTCAAATAACAGACAGCACATGTTCAACAGCCTCTAGCAACACTTCAAGCCAGTATGGACTCTGAATTCCCTCTGGAAATTGGGGGAAAATTGATATTCTTCATCAGTCTGGAAGCGCCTGAAGGAGCCCACTGAAGCCTGCTTATGGTCACCGTGGGCTCTAAACTCTCAAGAGGACAGAGTGTTTGGGTTGAAAGACAACAACCTCAGCCTGTGAGATTCCTTCCTGCCTTCCAGGTTTTCTGTGCCCTGTACAAAACACCGGGCAGCACTGCCCAGCTGATTCAGGCAGCTCCTGAACATCGTTTTATCTTTTCTGACACCAAAGCCTGTGGCTGCGGATCTGAGCACACCCTTGGTACCAGGCTGCTGCTGCCTATGTGCCTCTGGAGTAGGGAATCACCAGCTACAACAAACAGCAACTGTTGTACAACGTGGTTTAATGTTTCAATAGTGGCAAAAATACTGGAGAAAGTTGGTGCTTCCATTGTTTCAGGAAATTAATTCCATGAGGGATTGTACTACCCCTATTGCCAAATGCAGCGTTGTGAAAGTGCATTGCAAACACAGTGTCTCTGCTGTGAGCACCAAACCACACTTGGGCCCTATTTCATGTGTAACCCTTGGCCCATGAAACATGAGGCTGATGGCTGAGGGGTGTGAAGAAACAGCCCCTACAGCTACTGAGGAATAAAAGCAAAGAGCTGCATCCAAACTACACAACCCTCTGGCAGATCAGAGGGATGGGGTGCCCCCCGTGGCACCCTCTCTTCCTGGAGAGGACAATGTGTGGCCCAGGATGGCTGCCCTGCAAATTCCAGGGGTCAGCACATGGAATACTGGTTGAAAGGTATCATGCAAATTAAAAAATCACTTCATTTGCTACGTTTGCACAATAATTTTGAAAAGCCACAATGCTTTGGCATCCATCTTCTGCAGCTTGTTTTTGTCCTTAATAAAAATGTTTCCACTGTAACGTTCCCCAATGAGCATTTCTTAGCACTACAGGCACAAAAAGTCAGGTTAAATATTGAATGGGATTCTCAATACAAAAACAATGAGGCTGCTGAGCACGGGCCATTTTTCTTACATTATTCTCCTAGTAACTTTCTTGGAAGCCCCTTTGGCTTTCACATTTAAGGCATACAGCACAGTTCCTACTGCCTGCAGACAGAAAGGCTGAGCTGAAGTCTGTCTGCCTCTAATTTGATTTTAGCATCTTTACACATTAGATTATTTACTGTAACAAGGGACAGACATTCAGACAGACCCATTGTTCAAAAAAATCAAGTCAAACATCCTAAAGCCATCTCTAGCCACATGAAATAATTAGATTAAAACACTCTGTAAAAGCAGAGGTCAACGACACTGAGCTATGCCATTATGGCCTTTCATAGATAGCTTGGTCAAATACAGAAATATCACTGCTTTTCCACGGCAGCATCACCTCTCTGGGTGATGCTTTCTAGGAATTTTTAGTGCCAGGAGCCTTTCCACTCTCAAGGTCACAGCATTATGTGCTCTGACGCCTCTCACCATTACCCTACACGTTTCAGTGTCTGCAAGCTGGCAAACATAACAGTTTGTACTTTGGATTTCATGCTGCAAGTCCAAGTTGTTCACTTCCAGGCAGAGAACTACCCTCCAAACCTACTGCTACTAGCACTATACCCAAACACTACTTGTGTGGTGAGCTGAAAGAAAAATGCAGGATTTCTAGTCTTTGGCCTCTCATTTTAACTCAGTTTCCTAAAATGACATAGGAGAAGCACCAGCATTTTTCAAGGAGCACACAGAAGGCACTGAGCAGCCATCCTGAGCCAAGGCAGCACACTGAGATGTAAAACTGCATATAAATTGCTTTCAGATGAACCCTTTCAGTGGGAGGTTTTGGACCCTGGAATTACTGTGCTTTAGGCCCTTTGAATAAACTCAAATATCTGGATTTCAGCTACCTGCTCATCCTTTCTGGACACCTGTGGCATCCCTGCAGCAGCTGCAGCTTCTTTCAGGAGTGTTTGGGGACCACCCACCTCACTGAGCACCAGGTTTTTAGTTAAGTTAGTTATAGAAAAGAGTAATACATCCAAATGAACACACAAAAGCTGTGTGTACAGCCCCTTTTTCTTCCTTATCTGACACATTTCAGCTTCTGAAAGCCTCTCTAATTTCTCAGGTTTCTGCTATGATATCCCCAAGCACAGCTGCTCATTTCTGCTTACATCACCTGTATTTCTAGGTAGGCTCTGTTTTGTAAACCAGATACTTTTGAGCTCATTTCCTTAATTCTGCCAGATTGGCAATTATATCCATTCATCTACCGACTGTTCCCACACTCCCTGACGTATTTTCTTCAAGACTGCTGCATTTTTTATTTACCAGGAATAACAGGCTGTTCTGAATTAGTCAATCCACCCAACACAGCAATACCTAAAACGTTATCCCCAATTCTTTATGACATACATAGCTTCTTTTAGCAAACGGATTTTTTGCCAAAGCCAAATAGCAATGTGGCACAGACCTTTTGCTGACATCATCCAGCCCTGAAGTTTCTTGGTATTGCTTACTGCTAGTAGGCAAAAGTCTTCCACAGAGCAAAACATGAGTAGGAAGAACTTCCAATAGGAGCATAAAACTTGAGCTGACAATGAGTAATTTCCCCCTCGGGGAACACATGGGGCAATATAATACAATGAGTACAATAAGTTCATGGTTTGTATCAATAATGCAGCAGCAAGATGTCAAAGCTTTAGGTGTTATAACTGCAGAGACACAAAAGAAGGGCTCTCTATAAACAAAAATTTCTGAAATGCTTCATTATGTGACTGTGTTGGAAACAGGCACAGAGGTACCCTTCTGGCTGTGTAATAGGATTTATACCTGCAGTGATCCAAGCAGCACTGAGACACATCTGCTTCCTTCTAATGGTCTCTGCTGAGGCAGCCCTGGAGAGTTTTGTTCAGAAGCAAGGCACTGTCACAACTGTTATTATCCTGAGCCATAACAGACACCGACCTCCTGGCCTAAACCTGAAGTCCTGAAGCAGCTTGCTACAGGTTTGATAAAACTGTGTGCACCAGTGAGGGGGTCAGTGAACCAAAACCTACAATCCTCTATGGAACATCCAGTCCTCTGCAGCTTGCAGAATTGTCTGAAGAATAAAATCTGGTACAAAAAGCCAAAATGTCACACGTTAAAAGTGTGTAGCTGTAGCTTGTTAACAGAGGTTGTTAACAGAGGTTGTTCACAGAGGTTGTTCACAGAGCTTTAAGCAGGTAACAGACATGAATAATTTTCTGGACAAGGTAAGACATGCAAACACATGGTGGCTTATGAGTTTGTTCACTATTTTTAAAGTGTCCCAGCCATATATGAGAAATTCCTCACTGCATCCTTCAAACACAAGTGACACTTGAAAGCTGGCATGTCTGTCCAGACCTTGCTATAAAGGGCCCACTGGAATTTACCAGTTCCCTTTTCTGTGTTACCACCACCACAAAACCATCAGAGAATCCAAATGCACATTTCAGCAGCCAGCACCAATCCCCCTCCCTGCGCTCCAGAATGCATAACCTGTGTTTGGATTATAAAGCTTTGGAGCAAGAACTGAATCTTTTCCTTTTAACTTTCACACAGTAATTAGTATAATGAGTATAATTAGTATAAACAGTCTAGGAATGCTGATTTTACCAATTGCCATAAAGCAATTAAAATCCAGCCAGGACTTCCTTCAGCCTTTTTGCTACCGATTTACTACAATCAGCTCTAAAGTCCTCATGAGTCTGCCTGTGAGCATTAACAAAACTCAAGAATAGCAAAACAAATCCTAGAAATGACAAACATCCTTTCATATCTTGAATGTCAGAGATGCTCCTCTCCACACAGCAGTGATAATGAGTCGAACAAAAACCACCAGAGTGGGGCCCACGAAATGAAAGAATACCTTTAGGCAGGCACTTCTCATGGTTTTTCATTTGGGTTTTTTATGCTCTTCTCCACATTCAGAGTCGATGCCAAGTTTTGAGAATCCTTGTCCAGATGGATCAGCCCAGTCTGTCCCCATTTCCACATCACCCTTACAGCACCACAGCTGGAAGGACATGGCTCTGCTTATCAGTGGTTCTTCAGATGAAAAAATTAAGACATTCTCTGCACATCAGCGGAGTGGTTCAAACTCTGGAGAGGGAGAGGCAGGTGTGCTAAATTCCAGATCCTACATTACCAGCCACACAGGTTTTAGCTTCAGGCACTTGGGGTTTTTGTGTTTATTGTGAATTATTGTGTTTGTGGTTCATGGTCAGCCCTTTCAGCAGGAGCATCAAGAGCCACTCAAGAGCATTTGGGTCACCACCCTCTGTGCACAGCACCCACAGCTCCCACTCCAGGAATCAGACAGACAATGTGGAGTGTGGTTTTGCGAGCTCTGCCCTAGGTTTTCACTTATTCACTGGTGTCTGCACAGGTTTTATGTGACTTTTTACTTAAGACTACAATAAAAGTAGTTACCATAGCAATTTCACATCACTTGATGCTTCTACTACCTCTGAGAGTCAGAGCAACTTTTAATAGAAATTCTTACCAACACACCACGTGAATCTTCTGAATTTTTTTATATTTTTGGAGGAAAAGAAAGATCTTAAACCTCCTGAGATTTCAGAAACACGTTGAGAAGTGGTGCCTTTGTTTCAAGGGGAACACTGTCTACTGCACAGTAGAAACTCAATGCATTTCAGAGGAGACAGAAGAAAGTGGCTCATTCCAGAAGTATTCATCATCCACAAAGAAGATGGAAAAATGTCTGCCAAAAAGAACCTCTTGCTCCGTCAAAGATACAGCGTGCTTAAAGAGAAGTTTTGTTTCCATGGTGACTGAATTTGGAGTAAGAACATCCCCTGCATCAGACACTGCTAAATCAAAAACCCAGTTGCTTTTGTTCACGCAGAGAGCTGGGTTTTTAACCCTGCCTTGCCCAAACGAACAATTAATTAGTGTTTTGCTCTCTAATTTTGCTGTGTACAGCTTCTTTTTTGTAAATGAAGTGGGAAAAAGCAAGAAGGTAGAGCTAAATATGAGAAACCTGATCTTGCAATCTTAATAATTAGAAATAGCTCTAGTTTTGTACAGCATACCAGCAGTTTTTAAAAAAGCGTATTAAAAATATCAGCAACAAGTTGTCCATTAAAGGCAGTTACAACCACGCCCAGGCCACTGATGTAGAAGCTCTTCTTTGTTTTCCTTCCCTCTCACATATAACAGCTAACATACAATCAATCCCACACTTTCTGAGGAACAGAAAAAAAAATGGATCTGCTCTGGGAAGGTGTCTCTGGTGATCTAATGTGCAGTGATCCATTTTTGCCACTGAAACTGGAGGTCCAGTTTTAGCACTTGGGTTTTGGTTGACTGAAACAAAGATCTGACACAGCCACTAAAGCTGGGTCCCTTCCTGGGAGCTCTAAGGGATCTATGTCCTATGCAAGTTATGGGAGCTCTAAGGAAGATTAAAAAAAAAAGCACAGAATGGCTCAATATACAATAATAAATAAACTGTGCTTGAGATGCAGAAACCAGAGCTAACTTAAAAGCCTGCTTTACAGTTGCTCTTGCTTTTCTGCCAACACTTGCCAAGTTGCACAATTCTCAGCATCGAGAAATTTCTTTTTTCTGCCCAACAAAAAGCTCCAGTATTTCTTTCTATATTAAAGAAACAATGCCAGCTGCAAGCAAAAACCCCAGTAAAACAATGGGCATTGGCTGTTTCCATTTAAATGTATCTGAAGAATCAGAGTCATCGTTATTGAAGTTGCCCAGCTCTTTCCATTATAAGATCCTTTGTCAGTTATTTATGCCAATGCCAAGCTCAGGGGTGAAAGTTTACATGCTGGGCGCATGCCTCAAGCAACTCCTTTTTTATTTAATTTTCAGCTAAAACAATACAGCTGTTTCTGAATTCAAATGAAGAAGGGAGTGTGCTGCTTTGCCCACAATAAAAAGCTTCCAACCTTCGCCTCGTTTGGCTCTGCCCATCCTGCAACTGGGAACGCAATTCAAAGCTTTGGCAGCTGCTGGCACAATAACACCACTTTCTGCCATCTCCACAAAAATCAACCTAAATGTAGCCACTTTACTAGCTTTGGGGAAAAAAACCTCAGCTGGTTGTGCCTACAAAAATAAGGATTCAGGATCTTTTTCCTGATGAGTTGCACTCTATGTTTTAAGGCCAAGTGCAATGTTTTGTTGACTACTGTCAACAGTCCTCTGTTACAGACAAGCAAGCAGGCAGGAGCCTGACACTGAATAAAACATCTCTCTCACATCCCTTGGCTCTGAGTGCTTTCCAATAGCACAGTGCCCGTCAATAATTCTCACCAGATTGAATGCAAAAACAAACAAAAGGAGAAAGGAACAGACACCATCAAGCCTGATTAATTTGAAAATTCAAAAGGTTCTTCATCAATTTTTGAAGATGAGAATTGCTCTCATCCAGCTTCAGCAGAACCTGCCATACGAGAAACACTCAAGGCCTTATTTTCATTTGGAGCAGCAAAATGAGTATTTCAATTAACTTTGTGTACAAAAGCTAAGGTTTTAAGTCCTCCCCAAAATAATTTTCACCTGCTTTTATCAAGTTAAATGAAATGCTTTCACTCAAACGCTGCCTGTTTGTTAAGTCAAATCTTGTGATATCAACAGTTTAAGTCTTCAGAGCACATGATGATGAACAGGACTCCTCTCAGCTCACCTAACAACAGCTGTGTAACAAGGTGGAACCAAGGGAGATTCCAGCCTCTCTCAGCTGGCTACTGAACGTGGCTAACACCACACACCTCATTCCTAGGCAGTGGCAGCTAGAGGAAGTGAGTCCTATCCCAAGATTAATTTTATTAAAACCACTGGATATCGACCACTTCTTCTCCCAAAATAAGGAACTGCAGGATGAAAGCTTGGCTCTCCTCAGTTCTGCCTGTGCTCATGGCCCGATGTCAGGGATTCCAGCTGCCAGGATCAGCTTGACTTGTGTTGCTTTCATCAGACTTTAAAGGGTTTTCTTTAGAACTGCAACATGAAACACTTGAATACATGAAATTCAGTAACAGTTTATTAGCACTGAGAAGCATTTCTGGATCCTGCCAGAACCTGGGAGGAGGAAAGGTTTCCACCATGTCACAAAGTGCAGAAGGGGTCCAGGGTAGGGAAATGGCCCTTTTACAAGTCTCAGTCATGACTGTCATCTTTAAAAAGATAAAAGAAAGGAAGCAAACAAAACCTCTTTCTCTCTATGTGCCACTAATGTGCAAGCATGTGCCACAACTCCACTGCAAGGGAGCAAAACCAATCCATCCCATTGGTATGTGTAGGCACAAAGTGAATTTTGCCTCTAATTTCCACCACAGGATTTCGAGCTACTCTGTCTCTCAGCCTCTTCCTCTGATCCTGTGACTTGAGCTCTTTAAAGCTGTCCACTTTAAAATGAGAGCTGGATCTTTTGTTTTATATTTCCAGTCAAAGAGTCCCAGGGAAGGGTAAATCCAGCAGCAATATGCTGATCTATTTTGAGGTAGGCATTATATCTCAAGTTTCTGCTCAGATAAAAAAGCTTTGCTTTTCATCACAATCTGCAACACACAGCCAGACTAGAAGCTCAGGGTTGTCCATTTCATCCCCAATTTATGTTTAATGTCATTAACTCCACAAGAAGATGACAAAAAATCTACAAATATTCAGCACAGCATTCTTTTAGGCTTTCTTTTCAACTTCTCATAAGTTCCATCTACCTGAACAAGGAGATGAATACATCAAGCACTAGAGCTTAATAAAGATTTCCAATTACTATGTTTTCGTCTTCAATCTTAAAACTGACATTTATGATTAAAAAAAAAAAAAGTTATTAAAAGGTTCAAATAGAAGAAAATATTTGAGATCCATTGTGCAGAAGCCAAGAATTTAAAAAATGAGACTGGGAGGAGAGAAACGTCGTAATTTCAAGTCAACTAAACCCAGCGGTCAATAGGTTATAAATTGCTAAATAAGAGGCCTGTTCCTACAAGCTCTCTTCATGATTTACTCATTAGCACTTAGGAAACAATAAGAGTTTATGAACACACTCAGCAGAGGCTGCTCCTCACAGCAGCCTCTACAAGCCCCTGACAACTTCTGAAGGATGAGGGCAGGATGGCAAAGCTGGGAAGGGAGTTCTGTGTCACTCAGCCCTATCAGACTGCAGGAAATGGGATGGCTTTGAGCAGTGCCACATCTCCAGCAGCACTTCAGCCTGTCAGCGTCTTGGCACGGCAGCCAGCAATTCCACAAGAGCCATTACTTGTCCTGCAGATCCAAGAGGCTTTCCAGCACTTTTCCAGGCTCACTGGTTCTCTCTTTCCAGTTATTCTGATCCCCAGAGCATTGTGATTTTCTGCCAATTCTACATACACTGCTGTTTCCAAAAATTCCAGTTCAGTGTTTACACGTGTTTCACAATGATCACTCCTAACAACCATTGAGAGAGACAATATTATCATGTTTTCATTTCCTACAAACTGCTGGCTAAGGCTGCATAGAAAGTTGTGAGTGCCAGATGGTCCAATTTATTTTATTTATTCTTTCAGCATCTTTATGGAGTCACAGGCACTTTACACATTTTGCCACTTAAAATCATCAGCACTTTGCCATCACCCCCGAAGCCCTGCCAATTGCCTTGGCTGTTACCTTTGCTCTATCACCAGTACCAGCCAGCACCACGGCTGAGGTACAGTTAAGAGAACTGCAAATCCCAAACCGAAACACCTCTTAGACAAACTGACTGCCAAGCAGAGCCAGAGCAGTGGGTGGCCATCGTTTTTACTGGGAAATGCTCTCACTGGCCATGGACAGTGAAAGTCAAGTATACAAAGCACAGCACAGTCAGCAGCATTTACTTTGTCCCAGCTCAGATAATGACTTCAAACACTCCACAGAAACAAGCAGAAACATTGGGAACTACTATTTTTATCTCTCCCATTGGCTCTAGCTTGGCTGACTCAAGAAGATGGGTCAGTGAGATCAATCATTGATAAATAGTAGAAGGCTCATCAGCCCCTTGATAACAGACAGGAAATACTGATATATTCCTATCTTACTCTGCCTATAAAGAAAGACTTTTTGTCAACAGCCAAATAAAAAAGAAAAACAGAAAGTTATGAAAAGGATATTTGAATTTACAGCTCCGATTAGAAAATGTGGAGGTAAATACTGAGTGTTTTTCTGAGTAACAATGGGCTGCAACAGTTTGCTGAGGCAGGATCCACCTCCTCATCCAGGAATAATGGAAAATGCCTTTTAATTTCAGTACTTTTATTTTCTGTCTGAGAATTCCCATGACAGATCCCACAACACAGAAGAAAAGCTGCTTTCCAGCCAGTTGCAGACCTAGCCAACATGAGAGTGGGATCCTTTACCATCTGCTACCTGGAAGCAGTTCAACATGCCTCATTTCTGCAGGAAAAATTATGAAGGCAATTGTTGTGTTATTTACAGTTATATTTAACAACAAAAACTCTAAAATATCATTTTCACCCGGTCCCAGGCTTCCTGGAGCCCTCTGTCAGAGCTGTCTCTCTTCCCAGGCACAACTTGTTCTGGAACTGTCCCCACCCTCTTGGTGGCCAGACCTTCTGCATGTTACCAGCTCTAAATAGTTTGTCTGCCTGCTAATTTAGAGGGGCAATTAGAACAGAGTCCTAGTCAGAAGACTGTGACAAGCATTCCAGTATTAAAAAAAATTCCAGTTATTTTATTTGGGATTTTAATTTGACTTTTTCTTCTTTAATTCATTTTGGCACTTATGGATCTAGTAGGCTTTAGAATAAATTTTATAAGCCCATGGAAAAAGCAGGGGGCTATGTCACTGAGGCCACCAGGCATGGAGTGCATCTGGTTTTATTATTCATTTCAGTTATCTTTTGTCACCTTTGTTGCTCAATCCACTTTACTGTGCTGTGCATTTACCCAGTAGTTAACCAACAGAATTCTTTCCTGCCATAAGACAAAACAATGTCACAACACAAGCCAGACACTCAGGGAGAGGAACAGCTTCCACTTGATTTATATGGAAAGCAGTAATTTGAAACAGCCTTAACATGTGAAATATCCTGGATCAGATAACATAATTATCAGCCTGTGCTCCTTGGAGGCCAGTAACTTGTTCAGCATCTCACCTCATAAGAAAGCTTGGCTCCCTGAAAAAAGTGCTAATGAACTAAAACTCCATTTTGAAAAAACACAATCTGCACAGGAGAGTTGAAAGAGGTTTAGGTTTGTGGTTTTTTTGGGGTTTTTTTGTGAAGCATTTAATTTATTTGAACAAAACACCTCATTTTAGCTGTAATTACAGTTTGACCAGCTATACTGCTGCCTCCCAGGGAACTACAAATCTGCAGCCCAGAGTCAGCCACACTGCCTGGATGAACTTTCTCCCCTCACGCTCCCCCAGCTGTTTTATTTTTTTGGAAGTGCTCTAAGTCAGCTGTCTGACCAGCCTTCTCCAGTTAAGCCATACTGGATACAGCTTTACAGTCCAATTGCAAATCCACTGCCCGGGGAAGCTGCTAATCCAGAGCCCTGAGCTGTATCATAATCTGAATTAACACCTCTGAACTGCTGAAGATGTAGAAATATTATTACTCATTTGATAAATGATTGAAAGGAGTTTTCCAGGCAGGCAAATTCAAAGCACCATGTAGATGCTATTTCTTCAGATTTTTTATGTAAACATCACTGAGAGGAGGAGAGGAGTAGAACAGGGATCAGTAGCTTCCCAGCTCACACCATTCCCTCACAGGACTCCTGGGTCACAGACAGAAAATAATTTTTTTCTATGTAAAGACAGCACTTAAACGAATATTCCTGTAAGCATTGAGAAGGTGTTTAGAGATCACCTCAGTTAAATGGTCATGGAGAATGGAATAAGGAGAGCAGTGCTGAGATCTGTCTTCCTGCTGAACAGGAAGGATGTTTTGGGGGTCATTTCTAGCCAAGCTACAGTTGAGCCTGGGTGTTATTTAGTCAGGAATCCTGAAAAAACCCTTCTGTTGCAGTGTAGGAGTGGCAGAGGAGTGCAAGTACTTGGAGCCAGGAGGGTGACAGCAGAGGTTTCTCCCTCTGCCCTGTTCCTGTGCCCTCGGAGGAGCCAAGACTGGCACAGGGTGACTGCAGAACACCAGACATGGACATTGTGCTCTTTGATTCACAGACAGCTCCCAGCTGCAGGGTCCCAGCAATCCCCACTGCCTCATCTGCCAAAGAATACCCAGTGCAGGATCCCTGAGCTCCTGGATCATATTGCCACCACGATGGAAAATAAAATAACGCTCAGAATTGCAGAACACACAAACATTATCCATATTGCTGGTATTGCAGTGGGCTTCATTTTATCCTTTCAAAAATCCCCAGGGGTATCAACTTCATGATCTTTGCCACTGTGAGTACAGTCCAAGTAATGCAGCTTTTCACATGGGACATTTCAAGGAGCTGAAGCCACCCTTGCCTCCTGGCACAGCCCAGCAAAACCACAGCTACCAGGGCTCTGGGACAACTGCAGCTCTTCCGAGTGTGACATTCTGCCCCATGGAGGGAGAGAACCCATCCACCACACCGAGAATGTGTCTGCCAAAATACATCTGCCCCTGGGGGGAATGGGGCAGACAGAGCTGGGTTCTGTTCCTAATAAAATGTTGCAACTCATGGCCAGGTATGACCTCTTGCAGCCTAAGATTGACTCCTGATCAGAAGGTAAATATTTTTTTTTATTTAATGTATATATGTATATTTTATGTAAAGCAAACAGGCAGACATGTTCTCTCTGACCTGCTGCTCTTCAGCAGCTCAGGAGGAGAGGCAGAGACTAACTGAGCAAGGTGCAGTTAGGACTGGTGTTCTGTGAACACCCTTCTCACACCATTGGTCAGCTACAGAAAATTTTGTTAGGACAGCAAAGTAAGAAACACCTCGGTGAGATAAATTTTTTCAAAACATCCCAAGCCTCTAGCTGTGGGAAGCGATTCTCTTTCCACACCTAGAGAAAACTTTTCTCTTAGTTTGACCATGAGAAAGCTGCTGCTTCTCAGAGTCAGGCTGAGTGGTAAAAATTTTCCCTCTGACCAAACTGTCAGCGTCCACAATAAAAGGCTGTTGCTCCCACATGAGTCTCTCTCCAAAGACAATGGGAAGGCATCATCTCCCCAGAAATGCCACGTCCTCAGGTCACTCTGGGGCACTTCTTGCATATCTGATCCATAAGCAGCAAGTCTGAACGTAGTCTGTGTCTGCCTGTATCCACAGCCCAGGGGATGTCACAGGAGGAAAGGAGGATTTTCAAGAAGTGGCTGGGCTGTGGCAGGGAGAGCAGTGTGGTGGAAGGTGTTTCTGTGTGTCCAGCCCATGGGTGCACAGCCATGGGGGATCCAGAGCTCACAGGATAACCCTCTCCAGGGGAACCTGGCTGCTGGCTGGGCTCCTCTTGGAGCTGCAGCTCTGCTGAGCCAGCCTGGAGTCAATGTCTATACACTCACACATGGTTTTGTTGTGTTCTTCTAACTACACATGAGCATCTGCTCTGTTTTCAGAGAAAAAGGTATTTCCCACCAGCAGAAGCCAAATCTGTGGATGACAAAACCAGGCAGAGCTAAGAGATCCTGAAACGCCCTGCCCACTTACCCACATGCTGGAACCATTAGTGCTCCCTTGCTAACCAGCACTTCTCAGCAGTGAACTGAAATGTTTGCAGTCACACCCTGGACTTCTGTTACATGCACGAGGTATTGCTCACCTGCCACGTTCTGTCCCAATTTACCAGTTTGGACAGATCACCTTGAAAAGACTCTTGCAGAGTGATGGTTCTGCTCAGAGCCTCTGCCCTCAAACACTCAGCCAGGCTGTTAGCCCAAATCCTCTCCCTCAGCCAAAAGCCTCTGGATCACCTTGGTTTTTTGGTTTTGGGGTTTTTTTTTTTGTTTTAGTCCCTGAACATTTGCAGGACAAAAAGGTGGTTTTGCCTCCCTGACACCTTCCTGGTGGCACAGCTATATCAGCCACTCCTGCAAGCCTGACTGTTAAAGGTCTATAAAGAAAACTCGTGGTATAAAACAGCTGCACAAACACCTCTGGGGGATGTTACACAACCACTGCTATATGTAAAATCTCAGGCACAGAAGGAGATTCAGTTTTCATTATGTCAAACCTCATATTCTGCTCTCACAAATGGTGGAATAATTTATTTTGTCACAGTCTGAGGAGGCTCTGGTGCCAACATTCCCCTGACCCACATACTCCCTTCTGAGCCATTCTGAGGGCTGGATCTAAAGATCTGTATTTTTTAATTACTTTATAGCCTGTGATTAAGATAACTTGGAATAAGCTCAAGGGAAAATGAGGGCAGAAAAATTAACTCTTGAGAAAACTGCAAGTTGCTACCATGAAGTGTACTGATTTTCTAAATTTAAAAAAAAAGATGTTACATCTCATCCCCTGGAGCTGCCTCCCCAGTCTGAAAGCCAGGCTGTACCATTTAATTTTTTGACTTCCTAGAAATTCAAACATTTCCATTTGAATTCTATGAACAAGTTTTAGCTGCTGACCTGAGCTCACAGAGAGGACATCTGTGTCTTGTCCCTTGTGAAACAACAGAGACATGGTATTATCTCACCATTCCTGTTTCGTTTGTACTACTTATTGCTTATTTTAAAGATAAGAGTGTCAATATCACTGTGTCAGCACTGAGATTTCTGGCTGCTGTGGCAGGGAGCTACAGTCAGACATGATGGGCTGCAGAGATTTGAAGAATATATATTTGTAGAGCCCAGAGGAGCTGTTATTGATAAACAAAGTCTACAGGTGCTTAATGAATTCACACACATGACAGATACTCTATCACTGGCTGAGTTCACACATGATAAAATAATTGATTTATCTCAGGGAAAAGTGTTAGTTTCTTCAGAAGCAAATGATAAAAGTTAATGATACATCTGATGTTACATTGTTATTTTGATTTTTTTTTTAAATCAGTACAGACACTGCCTCTGAATTAGTTTTATTTATAGCTGTTCAAACCAAACCAGACAGGAATTCAAATTGTGGAGTTTGGGTTCTTTGTAGAAATCTCTAACTCATTATTGCTACTTTGCATTATTGCTGCTTTGAACCAGGTTGGTTCAACTTCCCAATTCTTCCATTCTTCAGAACTATACAGCATTTATCACAGAAATCCCCCAGCTCCACAGACAGGCAGAGCAAGCCTGAGTACAAGACTGCAGTGCACTGCCTATGGAGGATGTAGCTGTGGTCATTTGACCCCCAAAGAAATCCAGAAAACCTTCAAGCTGTTAGGTGAATGCTGCCAACACGACATTTCACAAATACAGATGCTTTCTAAAGACTGTTGAACCCCAGCATGCATTGTGCCATTAGCTCTCATGGGAGCCCTCATTCCAAAGCAGTTTGTCATGGCTTAGGGAGGGAGATTTCCTTTTCCATGTAGGCAGCTGGACACCTCTATAACAGGTTTGCAGCAAAATCCCAGAGACATCGACCCAGGAGCCCAAAGTCCTGGTGACAAGGCAGCTGCCTGCAAGTGGCAGTTCCTGGCTTCCTCTGGCTGGACCACTGCATAAAATGAAGGGATGGGAGCTCAAGGCAGACACATTTCCACAGCCATAGAAAACATCAGAAACCTTCCCAGAGGTTTGGCTTTTCTAACATTTACAACACAACACAGTCATGAGAAGAACCTCTGTCCCTGTCTCCAGACATGGCTGCTCTTTCTCTCAGCATTTCAATGACCACGTTAACGTTCAGGTTTGTAAACTGCCCTTTCATTTGGGGGTGAATTAATCCCACCAACCTGGCAGCACATCAAACTTTTAATAAACACAGACTCCTACACTCCCACTCTAAGCACTGTGTGTTGTCAGGCTTTAGCAGGAGTTAGCCTTCTGCTTCTAATATTTAAAGTCTAGGTTTTAAAAAAAGAGCTAAGTGCCCAATTTAAGAGCTACTTCTGTAACCTTGTCTCATTTTATCCCTTGCTTTAAACAAAGCCTGATTTAACTGGATGGTTTTTCTTTTCCTTGTACCATGCAGAAGTGCATAAGCACTTAGAATGCAGAGATGTTCAGGAAGAGCAGGAGCACATGAAACCAAGTGCTCACTGTTTAATGTTTACTGACACTAATAATCCTGAATCCAGCACACCAGCCTACAACTTCACTTGGAGAGACAGGAAAAGGTAATGTGATGGAGCATAAATGAATGAGGGGGTGTCCTCAATTAAAATTTGTAAGAAAAATCAGGGATTGTAAAAGCAGGAAAACAACAATTGATTTTACCACTGTGTGCTGGCTGAGAGAAGGGAGCATGTCATTGGCATGGAAGGGTAGGAAATTATGCTGCAGAAGTGAAACTGTAAAGCTATTGCAAGGGAAGCCGGAGAGAAGCTTGCTACTCAAAGGTTTTTATTTGCAAAGATCAGGGTTTCTCAGCAGACAGTAAATGAACCAAAAAAACCCTATACACCCTGAGCCTGCCACACGTTTCCTTTTTATCCATCAGGAAAAAATCATCAAGTCAAAGGCTCTATCAAACTTGTCAAAACAAGAGGATGTTCCTCTGTGCCAGCCTCATCCATCACTGCTGACACTCCAGGAAATGCAGTACTTGCTTTCTCATGGATAATAAACACTTTTTCTATCTGATTACCCACTTGTAATTTTTGTATTAATACCTCAGCCCAAAATGGAAGAAGGAGAGTAAAGAAAGGCAGAGATGAGACTCTTAGTGGATGTTTTTGTATTTGGTGTTGCTGATAATTCACGTTGGCCCCATGCAATGAAGAAGGTAAACTCTACTGGCCAGCACAATTGGTCTTTAGTGCTATAAGGCTTTTATAAGGCCATCTATCTTAATCTTGTTGTCAGAGTTAGGAGAGGACATGAAAGATAATAAATAGAGGTGGGAAAAACATCTGGTTTCCAAATTAGTTATATATTTGTCCAAAGCTGAAAAGGCTGGCTACATCTCATTGTGGTTTTGGATTCATAATACTTTATCAATGATTGCTGTGAATTAGGAAAACAGCTGTAAGCTGCACTCCTATGGAGACAGCATTTCCTTGTGCTCTGCAAACACCTCACTCTAACCTGGCCCTACATCCCCACAATAAAATGATGAAATCAAAACTCAGACCACTGAGGCACAGGGCTCCTTGTGGCACCCCTGTGCTGAGATGCTGTGATAACCCATACCTGCTTTTGGCAGGATGCTTCACCTGGGGCAAGTAACTCATCCTTGACTGCTGGGTTTTCCCCAGTTGTACAAGAAGGAAAATTATACCTGACAGCAAGAGAGCAAACATTTGTGAAGTGCTCAGAATTGTTCTGACAGAGCTGGCTCCTGAAAAATGCAAGAAAATCAATTAATCCATCTCAGTGCCAATCCATCTCAGTGGCAATCAATCAAGTAATCAGCTGTCTGAATGCTATTTTCTGTCAGTTACACATATGTTTCTCACCTTGTTTTAAAATAAGCATAGTTTATGTGGGGGAAGGGGTGTTGTAAACCCCACAAAAGACTGAATTTCAACCTCACACTAGTTTTTCTCCCTCCCAAAATGTTTATTCATCTCTAATCTCTTTTTGGTACCAAGCCAGGCACTAGGGAAATGCACACACAGGTTAATTTCTACACTCAATATCTTGATATCCCTTGAATGAAAGAACAGACCAAGTAATGATTAAGATGCAAAAATGTGACTTTTTGGGGAAGCAAATGGTTGGAAGTTGCTCTCAAACCATCCCAAAACGTTTCTGCTCTGATGTTGGGCAGCTGGTGTGCTGTGGCTGCTGGTTTTTGGAGTATCCCTTATTGCTGCCTCAGTCATCTTTTGTTTCTCTCAACATCAGTACAGGGTTTTCACAGGAATGTGCTTTTGTTCTGTCTTGTTCCACATAAAGGGTCCCTAATTCAGGCTGCTACATGCTAAATATTAATGTGTAGCATTTTCATGTCTTCCATTATGGTCATTCTGTGTTGGCTTGTGCTGCTGTAAGGGAAAAACAATCAGTTGTGTGCCTCCAGGGTAATCCTGGTATTAGCAGAAGGAAGGAACTGAAATTTAAATTCAACTAAAGCCTAAGGCAGGCTGCTTCTGCTGACTCAGGTGCGTGTGTGATGAGCAGCTGCTCTGGGGAATCCAGCACTGCTCTCACACCCTCACACTCCCCCAGGCAGAGGGGAACCCTTCCTGCTCTATCCCAGCACAGAACCCAGGGACAGCTGTGCCAGGGCACGAGGATTTTACAGGAGCATCAACGATGGGTGGTGCAGATGGGCTGGCAGCTGGAGTTACTGTAAAAGCTGGACTTTTAATTCTGCAGAGACCCCTGCATTAAAAGAGACCAAATCTGCAGCCCTTTGGTCTCTAACTCACAGCACTGGGACCTGTTTTCCCAGCAGATTCTTAGTAGGCTGAGGCACACAGCAAAGTTTCAATAACCAGGAGAAGCTCAGGATAAAGTGGCAGCACATAAAGGCAATTCAGCTATGTAAATAGTGCTCCAGGAAACACAATACCTCTTCTTTAAGAGTGTAGCAGAAGGCTTCATTAAAAGTTTGTTTTGAAGTAATTTTTCTGCTCTTTGTTCTCTCTCAGTTCCTTTAAAGTTGTTTGGGCTTTTTTCCCCTTGCAAACAAATCATAGTTAGAATAAAGAGACCGCTGACCTACATTCTCACAGCTGTGTTATACTTAATTGTGAGACATGTCAAACGAAATTCAGGAGTGATCATCACCAAGACAGGCTGTGAAAACACCTACTGCTCAAACTCCTAAGCCTCCCCATTTGAGACCATCAGAGTAATCTCTTTAAAAGATCCAAGCAGGATGTCCAATGACTGAATTTTGCTTTGGAGACACATCAGAGCAAGACTCCTCACCTATTGCTCAGCCCTCTTGCACAGTCCCTCAGCTACTTGGACACTCTCCTTTGCTGTGGTTTTGGTGCACTGCCAACACCAAATAAACCTGTGAGTATAACAAAATTCAAGTTGAATTTGAGCCCCTTGAGTTAAAAATTCCAGAATCCATGAGTCTACCAGGTTACAAATGTACACAGCTGATGTGAGAAAACCAAAGTTAGTGAAGATAGAGTGAAGATTAGGAGATGCATCCAGCCCTATAGCAGGGAAGTGAACTATTGACGATGAAGAGCTGGGAGCCTTTATTCCATTTGCTTATTTAGATAGTATTGTAAAAAAAAAAACCTCTAATTTCTTGCTCTTACATTAAAAAAAACACATTCAGAATGTGCTACAGAGTTTATGTTTAAGCAGACCATTTCTTAAAACTGCATGTTTTTCTTTTGTGCAGCACCAGACACTCCAAAAGGCAACAAAGGCTGTTTGTGAATTTCCAAGCTCATTTTAAGAGGCTTTTGCTTATATTGCATTATTTCTCTCTTCATTGACTCTCTCAATGGTGTCTTGAATGAAACATCTGACACTCTCAGGGGTGACAAATCTTCTAGCAAGCAAGCAGAGTACAAAAGAAAACATTAAACGCCAACTGTCAACTTTTTTTGATCTCTGAGAGGGTGGAGGAAAAGGGTCTGGGTGTGATGATGCAAAGTAAACACTGGGCACGGGGAATGTTTGCTAAGCCAATAACTAGGTACCACCACACCTGGAACAAGGAAGCAGCCGAGGCTGACGAGCTGCTTTTGCTTTCTTTGAGAGGGGCTTCCATTTGGAGAAGGGGGGAGCTACAAAAGAGAGGATGATTTGAAACAATCCCCTTGAGTGAGCAGCAGCCAGAGGTGCTCACTGGATGGGATGAGCTGTGTGGGGACTCTGTGGACTCAAATCTGAGCCTGGGCCTCTGGAAGGAGCTCTGGGAGAAGGGGCAGGAGGCAGCCAGCCCCCTCAGGGAGTGCTCTGAACACTGCAGGTGGAATGAGGGTGCTTGGCTTCAGCCAGTGAGGCCAGAAGCATAAAACAAACCAAGGTAGCTCCTCCACAGGTTCTGGCATCAGCGATGCTCCAGGTGAGCATTTCAGTGAGAAAAAGCAACCCCTGCTGCTGATCCTGTGAGGGTGCTGAGCTGAGAGTCTCAGCCCAGAGGAAAACACTCCTGCCTCAGCCCCACTGCCTGTCCCTCGCTCTGGCAGCTCATGAAACAGCCTGTGGATGTTTCATCCTGTGAAATGTCCTCCCTCACTGCCGCCGCAAGTGGAAGCTGCTGATTGCCCAGACATGGCTGCTAATGAGTCCCCTGGTATTTACAGACACTGCTCATTTGGAGCAGTGTTACCTCGTGGATCATTTTCCAGCATAAGCAGGACTGATGCACACCAGGGCACACCTGACAGTCATCGTTTCTGTCACCCATTTGTACAATGACTACCCTGAAAATTCAGGTGAAAAATGTCATTCTTGTTAGAGAGAGAACACGGCTCTGCCACGGGTGTACCAAAGAACATTTGTTTAGGTTATTTGAAAGTGAGATTTGTCCAACCTCCCCTGCCTTTCACCATATCAAAATTGACACAAACCAACAAAAAGAAACTCATCTCTCTCATATTCATTTTTGAGAACACTTGGTACATTTCTGCTGTTCTGCTATTGTACAGCAGCCATAACCTAAATAATTTTTTCAGCATGTGTAATAATAGTTTTAAACAGATTTCTCTGTTTAAAAGATACATCACTGTCTCAATAAAGAAAAGGCTATTATCTTTTAAATACATTGTTCTGTATCTATATTTACCATCCTTCACCAAATCTATTTAATCTTTGTCAATTTTTAGTGTCCTCAATAGACCACAACCAAAAACGTTAATGGGAAATAGTTAATCCTAGCAATGAACTACTCCATTCAGGACAGGACATGACAATAAATATTGATTTTGATGAATTCCATTTCAAAACATCCCATCCTGTGCCTTACACCTACACCCAGTGGAGCAGCAGGGCCTGTGTGAGCCCCAGGTATGTTTTACATCCTTGTTCCCATTTCTGCCCCAGGAAAGTCAAAGGCATTGCCTTCTGTGCATATAAAATGAAGAGTAAATCCTCCCATTTATGCCAGTCTGAGCCATCTCAGATAAAAATACTGAACCCAAAACTCTGCTCAGATCTTGCTCCTGCTGGATTTCCTGTTCAGTTTGGCTAACGCAGGAGATTCCACTAAAATAAACAACCAAATATTGATATTTATGCAAATAGAACAAGTGATGATGTAAACTTTTGAAGTTTGCTTGTGTGTGCTTCAAAACCAATAAACACTATTTTTACTTTGAACCTTCTTCTATCTCAAACACTAAGAAAAAGATGCCTTTCAAGTAAACAAATGTAATTCAAATCAAGACAGTACATGCAGTGTGAAATCTTCTACCACATCATAAGGCAGCAAGTACAGTATAGCTCAGCTGTACACCACTAATGCCAAGATTCTGTAGTAAAAACATTGACAGACCCTTAATTATTATAGTGCCTCCTGGCAGTACTATAATTAGATTGAACATAACTATTAGTCATCTTAATTAGTACACACATTCCTTGTTTAGCACAATAAAAATTACAAAGCAAGGATGCCACTTAATTAGGTGACCTGGGAATTGATGCCTACTTTTATTTTAAGTGTCCTTACTGAGATTAAATCTAATATTTATAACCAAGAATGGGTATTTATACGGCACTCCACCTGTACATAAATTCACCCGTTAAATTAATATATATTAAATACCTCAAGGACATTTCTGAAGTTATGCCAGCAGTTCATTTGGAATTGTATTCCAGGGAAAGAAATACATCACAATTTTAGGAACTCAAGGTTAATTGCATATTCTAATAAGTGTCTTACATACCATAAATTTAAAAGAAAAGAAAGTGCATTCAGTTAAATCCCCACCAACCTTTCAGTTCACCTCATGGGTTCTCATTGTGTCCTAGTGAAGTGTTTGGACCTCTTTAAACCCTCTGCCACAGACACTGTCTAAGGGCTCCACTAAGTAGCCACAACTTCAGAGAAATGTTTTTTAATTTGGAATCTCATCCATCACACATTTTAAACAAGTGGAAATTTGGTACAAGTAATCCCTGGTAGTGTGAAAACCTTCTGCATTTCACAAGCACCCTGATTCCTGCAGTCAAGCTCTCTGGGGACTTTGGTTGGATTTTGGGTCTCTGTCTTCACCTCAGAAGGTGGCAGAGCAAGGTGGTCTGGACACTTTCCCATTTCAGAGGTCAACCAAGGAGTTATTTATCTGAGGCTTATTGAAACTTGTGGGCAGAAATAGGCCCAGCTGTTTGCTTCACAGCATGAGACAAGGATGCTACAGAATTGTTAATTATGTTTAACAATTTTAACTGCACTAGATTCATACACAGGTTTCTTGAAAATAAAATGTGCCCACTTTGCCATCCACAGACACACCACATGCAGCAGGAGACATGGGATAAAGCAGCTGAGAGGCTGTGGTGAGCACTTCAGCTCTGTGAAAGCACTGACTCCACCCTGAGCTGAAGCCCTGAGTGGGCAGAGAGTCTTTCAGGCCACCATGAACAGCTCCAGTGTGATACAGCAGCACTTTGCAATAAAACTGCTGCTCAGAACAAGAGCCCACAAGAAAAATGAAGACAAAACAAAAATGTCGTGACATTTGGTACAGAAACCAACGGTGTTTTCTTGCCAGGTACCTGCTGACACTGCCAGACTCCAACCTCCTCCCTCCAGCCCAGAAAGCTCACTACAGCACTTAGCAATCTGTTCACACCATCATTAAACCCATTATCCCTTAGTGATGGAAAAGTCCCTACAAATGCCACAATGCCACTGCTCTCTGACAAATCTCCTTCTCTCTAAGTGATGAGCATTTAGTATTTACTATCACAGATTAATTTGAATTTAAAGAAAAAAAAGAATGAAAAAAATTGCTTCTGTAGGCAGACTATAGTAAATATCAATATGTTTCATCAGAGCTCCTCTTTCATTAGTTCTAGACCAATTACAGCAACTATTTCTTCTCTGGAATAATTCATCAAGCTATTAATTAGAATATGGAAAACATGAAATTCTCTCTTACTTCCTCACTGTAAAAGACTTTCCAATGATAATTGTTACAGATAAGGAGAAAATGGAAAAGTTATTGTTTGCCACAGATTAAGAGGCTTGCCAAAAAATATAGAGGAGTTGATATTCAATGCATCCAGCAAGAGAAAAATAATATAATACATGTAAACAATTTAAGTCAACAACAATATAAGTGCAGGAACTAATTTTTCTTACCATGACTGGTTTCCCAATTTCTTCTGCTTCATCAGACTGGAAATTTTCAAACCACAGGCTCCCCAGGAAACATTTCTGGCTACTTGAAGAAAATCTTTCAGTGATGTGGCCCCAAGGTGATGATGTCAGGGCCCAAATCCTTTAAAAAAGCTGCACTGTGGTTTCTGGTGCCCCCATGAATAGTGAGAAGAGGCCATTACTGTGAATGCTTTGTCCATTACCCCCAGATAGGCTGACTCCTGCAGATGTGAGTTTGTAACAGGGCCAGACCAAGTGATGTCCCAGGGCTTCAGCACACACGGGAGGTGAGCTTGGCACCATCTCTGATTGCTCCAAGAGCACAGCTCAGCCTGCACTGGATCTCGCTCTGGGTGTGCCAGGTTTCCTCCATAAACTGATAGTCTGCCAAAACAAAAGGAAATGAATGAAAAAAAGTACAAGGCCAAGGCTCACAAGAAGTAATGATGCCACAGAGAAGAGACACCTGAGTAGGCTGTGAGGGAGGCTGGACTGATCCACCCAAAACCCAGCAAGTACTCACTCCATTTTTTCTGGGTGCACCCAATTCTCGTTCCTTCCCCACGCTGTCCATGCTGGGCACCCTTGGCCATGTCCACACTGCACCTGAGGGGGCTGGGCAGGGGCAGGGGAGCTCAAGGTACCACACACTTATAATTTAGAACATTTCCTCAGGCCTCACATCCTCCTTGCTGCATCTCCTCACTCCTACACCCTGGCTCTCTCCTGCCACAGCTCTCCTGCCACAGCTCTCCTGCCACAGCTCTCCTCTCCTCTCACAGGCTCTAGTGATGGCTTTTTGGGGTCACATTGCTCAGTTCTGATTCAGAACAGGCTCTGCTTTGCTCTCCCCTCATGATTCTGATTCTGTTCTTTCAGGGAACCACCAGAAATACCTTCCCCCAAGGCTCAGGTAACAAACCACTTTTCCCTTCACATTGTTTCTCCAAAATGATACTTAAGAAAGGGGAAAGTGTTGCCTGACAGTGAGGGTGAGGAAAAGATTGGGGAACAGCCCCACAAGAAGCAAGGACAAGAAATTAGCAGTGCTTACCATCACCTCCACTCAGCTTTATAATTTATTTCTCAACTTCAAGACTCCAGTCCTAACATTGCCTGAAAGATTAAATAAGAAGGAAGCAGGTGATTTGTTACACGAGGAGACATTCTGCTCCAAAATGAAACTTGGTCAGAAAGAGTTCACTGTCATCTCCACCAAAAACAGCATTTTGCAACTGGGAAGAACTGAATGAACAACATAGACTCTGCTTTCCCACCCAAAATACATGCACTTATTTTTGAAATATAGGACTGAAGTATTTTTCCTTAGGAAAAGTTTATTCATAATAAATAAAAGAAAAACAGGTTCAAGCTGAACTGCCTTCCAAATTAGAGCTTGACTTCAGCATTTTCCATTTTATGAGTACAGCCTCTTGCTTTTATTAAGAGCAGTTGAAATTTCAATTTACTCATGGTTGGATATAGTTCTCCATTCAACCCACAAAAAAAATATTCAATTTATTGAAATGTTTCAGTTTCAGATCATTCCAAGCTAATATTTGTTCAGCTCAGCTAAACTGAAAACCAGAAGCATATCTGTGTTTAAATATAGTGGATAATTTCTTCCATCCGTGTATCTATGTCAGCCTAATCAGGTCACCAGTGGGAACTGTTGACTGGTAGAAACATGAGGCTTTCTCTTTATGAAAAATGACTGACCTTGCTTTAAAGCAATTTAGTTTGTGTCAACATTGCCTTTCTCATTAAATAATAGGCTCTAAGTGGCATATCTATTCTTCTTCAGCATAGACAAGAGCTCTTCAGGCAAGTTCTGGGATGCTATTTTTAGGCATCTCATAGTAATAACCTGCTCAGGGCACTGTTTGGAGTATGTCTACAATAATTATTTCTTGTCTGCTCTGTTGTATTGGTCAGCCCCAGAGAGAGCTCATAAAACTGTTAGATCTGCACCTTTACTTGGATGCAGAAAGAATTTCAAATAAATGTAAACATTTGGTAGCACTCAGCTAGCTGTAAATAATACCAGAGCAACAAGTTCATTAAACATACACATCCCTCTGTCTGAAAATGCTGAACACCTTCAGCATAATTCTTGCTCGTTTAGCTGCTGAGATGACTCTTCAACCACTTCTCACTAATTCTCCCACATTTGCTATTTCCCCTATATATTACCAGGCCAGTCATGCAAGTATTGGAGATGATAACACAGGTAATTTCATCTGTCAGAACCAAATGAGCAGTGAGAGGAAATATTTGATTCATTTGTCGTTTTTCTTTTTTAATATTTCTTTTTTCCTTTCTTCCCCCCCCCCTTTTTAAAATTTATTTTCTCATTATGGCCATTTCAAATCATCTCAGGCTGCTTTGTAAGAAGGTTCTCAGTCCAGATCTCAAGGGGACATGCTTTACATTAACCCTGTCAGGATTTCCTGTTGTGATTACACAGTTCTCAGGAAATGCACTCCTCTGGAACTAAACATTAGAAAGATGCAAAACCAGCCTAAGAGGGCCTAATAAGCGTATTTAAATACATGTTTATACCAACCACATTATTAGAGCAGGTCATTAAATCCTTGCTCTGTGTATTGGCTACTAAAGATAGAACAGAGGCTTATTCAGACTGTTCTGTAGTGACGAGTCATCTCCACTGGGAAATCATGTGAGATATCACTGCTGGTGTAGCACACAAACAGCTCATCAGAGCTTTTTAATGATTTATTAATGTAGTCAATCTGGTGGCGTTTTACAGTGGTTATCAGAGGGCTGCAGTTAACAGTGTTGATTGCAAGGTCTAATATCCTCATGTGCCCTTTGCAACATTCCACAGGCCACACTGGCACTGCTTAGACTGGACCAAAGCCTAAGTTTAACAAACCAATGCCTGGCTGCACCAGAGACCTGTCTGCAGCCCTCTCCAGACATTATTTATAGGATTCCTTAGGGTTCTGGATCAGATCTAGTGCAGTGTCACGTCACTATGCTACTCCTCCTCCAGGTGATGCTGTTAATCAGCGTGATGTGATTTGTCATTTCTAGGTTGATGACATCCAGCTCTGTGACTTTTCAAAGCTTAGAGCTGCATATGCTGTCACACCATTTCAAACACACTGAGCTAAAGCAAAACTGCTTTCACTTGAAGTCAGATAAAAGAAGGTCTCTTAATGGGTCTGGGAAGTTCGGAACACGCTGCTGTCTCCCAGGCTAAACTCTCTAGGTGGAAAAATAATTTAAAGCATTGTGTTAAGAGTTATTGTGTTAAATTTGCCTCAGCAGGGTTCAGAGAAATATGACAGCAACATAATACTTTAAGAAGAGATTCCGATTCCTGCTCCAGTGGGTCAGAGAGAGGCCCACTGGGAAGAGCAGTGCAAGGGCAGAGGAGCAGGCAGTCCAGCCACCTGCCTCAGCCTGACCCCAGCCAGGCATGGAGGCAGCACCAGCTGGACAATCTAAGTCATATCATACACATTTTCCTGGAGCTGCCCATGGGTTGTTCCTCAGGATTCAGGCTGGATGGACACAGGGCTGTGCAGCAGCACAAGGCAGCCTCTGGCAGTGCTCATCACAACATCAGGGTATCAGCCACGGGAGCTAAGCTGAGAGCTTGGGCCAAAGGAGGAAATGCCAACACCAAGGAAGTTTTAGCCCCATTCCTAATGAAAATATCACTGCTGCAACAAATCTACCTGCTTGTGACTTCAACAGCTCCATGGCTAAAACAGGGACAGGCACAAGAGCATTCCCCAAGCCCTACCAGCAGGGAAAAGTTGGACTCCTCACTGAGGTGAAGTAGAAGAAACTGGCACAAAAGCAATGAAAGGATGAAAGAAAAGCTGGATTTGAACTGACAAGGCCAAAGCAGTAAGTTAGTGAAGAGATGTGATTTGCTGATTCTCCAGTGGTAGCAAGGATTAATCCTTTTTTTTTTTTTTTTGCTATTTTTTCCTAAAAAATGAATAATAAGTCTCCAATCCTTTCAATCAGGTTGAAGTCTAAGAGAGGGGAGGATACTAAAGCAATAAATAATTAAAAAGACTTTTTCTAAGATTGTCAGTACTGGTTACACACCAAAGCAATCTTCTGATAAACCGGGGTGAAAAGGAAACCATAATATTTGGCAACATGAAACAAAGTTCTGATTCATTAAAGACTGACAACAAGGTCAAATCTGTTGTGTGATATGCACATATTTATCACACTGATACTAAGTGGAATCGAAAAGTTACCCAAGACTCGATGACTAAAATCTAGTCTATCAGTTTTAAAAACTAGCCTATTTTCTTTTTAGTGTAGAGTTATGAAAATTGTACAAGAGGATACTGCTGCTTAGCTTCATCTCCTCAGCTTTTAAAACAAACTTGAATTTAAAAGGTTGCAAAATCCTTACTAATTTTAAAAGTTGAGGTTTGTCCAATTCCCCATGAACGGTACTTAGTTAAACACCTGTTTAATCAAATCAATCAAATCTTCAGAAAGTCAAAGCTGTTGGGTAAAGATTACTTCTAATCCTGGAGACATTAAAAGTCAGCATGACAGTTAAATTTCTAGAGCTGAAGTCTGAACTATAAAGACAAAAAAAGTAATTGTGTCAGAAAAAATATATGGAGAAAACTTAATTAAGATGCAGAGAAAACCAGAGCTGGTCTGGAATTTTAAAATGAAATAGCACTTTTTCATCTCCATCTGAAACGCTGGAGCACCTTGAAGTTATTTGCCTGAATAGTGAAGAGATGTCCAAGAAAAAATGTAGCAATTGTCATTGATCTCTAGGATCTTACAAAGATGTTATTTGTGGTTTCTAAAACTGTGAAATGCCTGGTGACAAAGGCAGCAGTACTTACTGGAAAAGAAGGGGCTGATTCTGCATCCCAATTTTTCTAAGCATGACCTGCAGCGATGTCTCAAGAGGTTTCCTGGGCTGATTGCAGCTAGAGGGAGGAAAAAAAAATAAAACAGGTTTTGGTTGTGCAAGGTTAAATGTAAGGTTTGCAAGGCCTTGAGCATCAAATTAGCTCAGGCTGGAAAGAGTATATGTGTGTGCCAGTTCTTTAACACAGCAGAAACCACAAGATGCTCTGCAGGACCAAAATTCTACATATGCTATTCTTGAAGCTCAATTATCTCCAGCAGTGTTAAATTATCCCTCACGAAAAAGCAGCGAGTACATAAAAACAAACAGACATCCTCCCATGCAACACAAGAAGCTGTTTGCCAGTAATGCTAGAAATTGAGCACTTTGCTACCAAATGGCTTTAAAGTCCACGGATTCCTATAATTAACGGATTATGCCCCATAAATATCACTGCTGTAATCCACATTCCCAATATTGATATAAACTTCTTTCAGGAGTATTAAGGTCAGTTTACTTTAGAAGTAAATATTTACTTGTTCTGTAAAACCCAGCTATCCCTTTAAATATTAAAACACCAAGCACATATTCCTTTTTTTCTCTGCCCCCCCTGCTCACAATAAATTGCTGTTCTGACAGTCCAGAAAATCCCAGTAATTCTGATGCAAAATGTAGAGACCAAATAACTAATTCAGAATGTTTGATTATAACGAATGAATAAAACCCCTGAAAAGACATAGCAGTATTTTAACTGATGTTTAAACACTCACAATATTGGGAACAAGCTATGAAAAGAAACTGAGATGTGGTTATATTTAATCTCTGCAGAATGTTTCTGCCAGTCTTATCTTCCATATAGGCAATGAATAAAGCCAGAAGTAAATTCCTGAAGAAAGAAGAAAAGAGAAAATAAGATCATTTGCTGCAATTCTGTTCTGCTGTGGGAATTGTCTGTAATCTACAGCATATAGAAGCAAGCAACCAGTTGGGGCAGCTTTTGGAGAACAGAAACAAAACCACTGCAGGTAATCAAGGCTCTGCTCCTTTTGGACTAAGAACACAAAAACTCAGACTTATTCTGAGACTTATTCACAGATCAATTTAAAATGTTAAATTTTTGGAACTGGAGGTGTTGTCATCCTTTAACCAAAAGAGCAATCCTTAATTGCAGTTGAGAAAATATGATCTTCTTGCAATATCATAAAATTAGTAACTTCTAGTTGAATTTTATTGTTTCTTTGTTGCCACGTTAGTTCACATTTTTATGAGTATTTTGAAAAGACAGAGAATTTGCAAATCTGAAATTCTGGGATCATGCTCAGTTTTAGACAAATAGCTCAGTTTTTTATGTATTTTGATCTTGATACTGAAATCCCTTGAAAGGATCACAGGATGCTATGCTCAGGCTTGCAGATCAAGCTCTGAGACTGATTTATATTGTATCAAAAGGATTTGGGAACCAGACAACACTTTGATGCAGAGATTTTTCCATTCAAATCCAGTGGACTTTGTTCCCAGGTGGAAACACCAGAACTACAACAGAGTACTGAAAGGATTTAGTTTGCAGGACTTCCAGAGTCTGAGCAACCTAACCTAACAGTGAATTCAGCCCTGCTTTGCACAGAGAAGGTGACCAGGTATTCATACCACCCAAGGTCCCTCCAGCCTCAGCTGTTCTTCAATTCTGGCCACTGGTGGTTCAGAATTGCAGTTTATATTGCTGTCAGGCCATGACACAGCCACACACACTGCAAGGCTTTAGTTCCACATTTCTGGTTGAACTCCAGCACAGGGTAGGCTGTAGATTATGTTGAACAGATTAAACCCCTCCATGGTTACAGTACCCAGCTGTGCACTGGGTCCTTAAAATACCTGAGAGTTTCTTTCAACTGTTTGAAGCCTTCCTGTGGCTTTGAGAAGGTCACAAACTCTGTTTCTCAGCTGACCAACTTGGATAACTCAAGGGATCATCCCTCCTCTTCAGGGCACTGAGAGGCTTCAGCAAAGAGAGCTGGGCACAGACACTGCCCACATCCCACCTGCCTGAGACCCTCGAAAGGCAGCACAGCAAATTCTTCTCAACTCATACTTGCTTCAAAAGAGGAATTATTTGACAATGATTTTGTAACTTCTTTACTCTGAGGGTGGCAGAGCCCTGGAACAGCTGGCCAGTGAGGTTGTGGAGTGTCCCTCTCTGAAGACATCCAAACCCCACCTGGATGTGTCCCTGTGTCACCTGCTCTGTGTGACCCTGCCTTGGCAGGGGGTTGGACTGATGGGCTGGAACAGCTGAAATAAATAATAGCTACAGGTTATGCTTGAAACTGGATGGAATAAGTAAGGAAAGTGAGATTATTCCAGTAATATTGGTAATGTTTCAGATCTACAAAAAAGAAAGCTTTTATAATGCTAATGGTATTATCCAAAAACTCTGCTGAAATTCAACTGTGATGCTGCAAGAGTAATTCAGGTCACAGTTTAAGCTTGTCACATAATTAGTTTACATTTAATCAGACTGCTGGTATGTAAACATAATTACCATTCTCAGACCTTTAATTGAAATTGTCACAGCACTACTGCAAGCTCCTTCCCCAGATCTGCAGGAATGGATTTCCTGCTCACGGACACTAAGTGGGCACGACAGTTTTCCTGCAGACTCTGCCACACACCAGCCTAACCCAGACTGGACCCTTCCCAGGGACACTGGTGAAGAAACAGACACACCACCACAGCTCAGCCCTAATCACAGATGTAATAAATTAAGTTCAGCTGGTGTTAATCAGGCTAATTACAATAAGCTAATGCATTAACACCAAACTCATGTACAATGGTTTTCAAGTGTGCCAGGAAAGCTCATCTCTAATGGGATAAATACCAACTGCAATTTATGTCCATACGACCATTTGTGACAGACAGGGTCTTTCCTTCTTGAAAGAGATTATAATTCACCTACCTAAATTCTAATCAGAAAACAAAAATCTTCATTTCAATTGGTGCACAGTGTTCTTTAAAATTAAAGTTATACCTACACCTAAGTCTCAGAAAATATCAGCCCAAGTACTTAGAAACAATGTGTTAAGAAACATTTTTTTTCCTCTTACATGTCCATTAACATCAAATACAATAGAGGAGCAGCTCTGTATTTGCACACTTCTCCCAGGAGTGCCCTCCAAATACACCTGCCAGTCTTATCAACTCCATCACCATTATCTCTCCAATCCTGCGCCATTCTGAACCACCCTCCAATTAAATATTATTAAATATTTTTAAGAACTAGGCTTATACTTAGTTTTTAAAATGCTCTAATTAGTATTTTCTTCTTGATAAATAGGAGTAGCAGCATCAGAAACTCCAAAGCTGGTACTGAATTTTCTCCCTCCTTGTGGCTTTCTGAAGAGCAGGGATGAGGGAAGTGACACCTGCTAGGGAAAAGTGAGGATTACCTTCATTAACCCCAGCTCAGGATGCAATAGGTTGGCAATAGCTTTTTTTCCTCTTTTTCTCTTTATTTCTTTGTTTATTGGGGTTTTATTTCTTTAGCTCCTCTTGTTTGCTTGGCCTGCCTGACCCACCCAGACTTGATTTTCTTTCATGGGGCTGTGGAGTGAATGCAATTCCATTAAGATCTGCTCAATATTTGATGAGCAGCAGCCAAAGTTAGCCAGGAGGGTCAGGACAGCCTGAAGCTGAGGGGAGATAATGTGCATTTGCAAATTTTACTTACGTTCTCCCCAAGTTCAAATTATTTTAAATGAAACATTAACAGAAGATTTGACAAATGACCCCCTGAGACTAAAAGTTTCACAGGGAACTTGCAGTGAAATTAGATTAATAGGCAAATTTTCAGCCTGCAGTTTTTGCTGTTAAACCTAAATCCTTTTACTACTTAATTTCTCCTTATTATCTTATTATGTTATACTCAGATCATTTTCCCCTGTGCAAATAACACTTATTATTTACTCCCTCTTACTTACTAATGTCAGAGTGTCTCTGCCCTAATTCCTTTCAGGAAACTGAACATCCTTCAAAAGGCATCTCCAAGATCCTGCAGAGCACCAATAAAACTAAGTAATATTTTTCACAAATGCTTAACACGTTCAGAATATTTCCTTTGTGCTTCTATGGCAGATGAGCAACCCATCACTGTAGTGACTGTGTAGAGCCCTCTGATTATCACCTGGCAGTGTTTTGAAGGACAAGGCTAGAGAAGGTGTTCCTGTGCAATTTAATTAAGAATTTCTGCTCAATCAAACATCTGTGCTCTGGCTGACACACTTAAACATGTGAATGAAATAGCTGAGCTGCTTTCTTTTAAGAGAGTAACCCTGGATTCTGTACTGGGGCTTCTCCTATAGCACTAACAACAAATATTCCATAGGTATTGAACTGAGGGTTTGTCTCCTTATGCCAGCACTAACCACTCCTGAACACTGACTTCCTTACAGACCAGCTTTTGCCACTGTTCAATGTAAATTGTCTGGGTAGATTCACCAGACAACAAAGTGAGCTGAGTTCTAGGTTACTTCAAGATGAAAGGGAGCACAACCTCACTGTGTGTGCTGGTGGCCAGGAGTAAATTGCAGGTCTCACTGTTAGTTTTGGCTTTAAAACAAAAATAATAATGGCAGATTCTTCTACCACAATGGCTGAAAGTGGGTTCTGCATTACCTCAGCCCCAGAAACCTCCCTGAGGTCACTAAAGGGGTTTGCTGCTATCTCAGGTTTCTTTCACCAAGGCTCTCAGAGCATGTTGCTATTTTCTATTACAACAAGAACTCCAATTGCTTCTGCAGCCAATTACTTGTGCTCAAAGGGAGCAAGAGCTGCAGGAATGCATTACTTGATGTTAGAACATGTTGTAATTAGGTTTTCAGCCCTAATCACTGGGAAGGATAAAAACTTCCCCTGCAGTTTATAAATGCCAGTATCAACAAACATTTTGTTGCATAAGTAATTAATGTGATTGACACTGGGTTGTTTCTTTTTGTGAATCATAATTCCACATATATGGAGCTGAGTAGATCATGTCCTGAAGAGCATTTCATAAGCATTCACTTTTCCAACCAGCAGCACAATTTTGCTGATCATGACCCATTGACAGTTAGCTTATCCTGCCGAGTCCAGAAGAAAATTCCTGGTTAAGATTAGCCCATTAATCCCTTACATTCACTTTACACCTACCGTTGCTTGAAAGGGAAACCAAGAGGTCAAAAAATAAGCCCAAACCAGTATTTTAATTGTGTGAACAAAGAAACATCTTGGTAACACTCCTCCCTGTAACTAGTAAGAGCTCGAAGAAACCCCTGTCATTCTCCAGGAGACTGCAAGTTTTGCATCTTGTAAATTTGCTACAGTTCAAAAGAATAAAAACATTTCCTATGACATTAAAAAAAATCTTCAGGGGAATTCATTCTGATTTCCACTCTCTTTGACCATGTAACAATGTAACTGTAGGACATAATTTTTCTTGGAATAAATTCCCCAAATCTGGTATTCTGAAAATGATCAAACAAAATATTTCAGCTTCGTCATCAGATTCTTCCAGTTTTTCTTAAATTGACAGTCTATTACTAAAAGGGAGAGACTAATGAAGAAAGGTTATGCTTCCACAACAGCGGTTTTCCAAATGGAAAATCACAGAAAAAGTTATACTAGCTCTCCCTAGAGGCAAGATGGGATGCACTTGGGGAGAAGAAATCTTCACCAGAGGTAAGGAAACAACTAATCAATGAACTCAGTCCTGCTCCAGATTTTCTGTTAAATACATCATTAGTACATGCTCTAAACAGGAAACTAATCAAGAAATAAAGCTGTCAGGTTTTTTTTTTCCTTTCTTTCTTCTTTCTTTTTGTCTCCCTAAAACAAAATAAGTTGTAAAGCTGTGCCAGGTTTCTGTCCTGGAGAGAAGGTCTGGCTGGGCAACACAACCAGCAGCAGGCAGAGCTGGCTGTGCCCCCTGCTCCAGGAGGTGATTAAGTGGCACCAATTAGCAGCAGCAGTGGAAATTGAGAGGGACACTCTGAGGAGCAGGGCTGATGTAAAGGTCAGCTCGAGAGGAACAGGCATTTGTCCATGAAACAGAGCCACAGCCTGGACACCCAGTGGCACAGTGTGTCAGTCCAGTTACTCCTCTCTCCCTGCCCCCTGACACTGCAGGTCTCTGTCCCAGTGATACCAGAATGATTCTTTGCTTTTTTCCCTCTTACATACTCTTTTATAGTTTTATGTATTCTTAGTGCTTTTAGCCCACACATTTGTAACACTTCCAGTCTGGTAACTCAGCTCAGACCCATGGCACCATTAAACCAAGAGACCAAACAGTCTGGAAGCCGCAGATACCAAGGTCCTCTCCAAAACATATTTTTGTAAACTAAAATAAGCCCATCCAAGAAGAAAATTCCTCAAAACAAGAGGTTCACTCGAGCTTCTCATTGAGAAACCTTTGATAAATACGTTAATTTTGCCAGGCCTATAATTGTGTGTATTTCAGTGTAACAAGATGCATGCATTTTCAGCACATTCCACCTGGATGAAGTGTTGTACCCACAGATCCTGAAATAAATACCAAATTAAAAACCCCTTTTCCCCATAAACCGTGTTTTGGTTTTAATTTTAAGACCAGGGAAAGGCAACACACCAGAGACGCAGGGACTGAACTCGGGATTGTCACCTCTGGTCTCCAGTGCTCCCTGGAGGGTAAAGAGCCCCCGGGTGTGTCCCAGGGGACACCACACCGAGTCACCCCAACCCTTCTGCCTCCTCTTCCACAGGGCTGGCCTAGAGCCACGGAGCAGACTCTGCAGCCGTGTCCAAACTGGCAGCCACAGCCTCTTATGGATTTCTCTGATATTGAAATATAACCCTGCAAAAGTGAGCTAACTACGGGTGCTCAGCCTCCCTCCCCTGTGCGCTCACCCTTTCCCTCAGACCCCGATTTGGCTGCTGCCTTGCTGTGATCTATTTACCCCACCCGGCAGAATCACAAGGTTAAAGCGAAGTTTGAAGGCTTGAAGTAAAAGGTGAGAAAGTGGAGGGAGCTTTTCTTTACCCAGTACATTTCCCCGTGCCGACACATCCGCAGGCAGTGGGAGAAGCTGTAGCTTTCAACACATCGCAGTTGCAAGACATCACAGTCTTCAAAACATCACCAGAGAAGCAGTCGGACATCGGCATTATCAGAGGAGCGGGAAGCAAATGACCAAATAATTGCATCTTTGTCGGTGCCGTTTTACTGCTTGCAGGAGCGTTGTAGGTGATAATTGACACTGTCATCATGTAAACAGCAATCGCCTCTGGGCACTAATGAGGAACATGAGCTGTTCTGAGCCATCCCCGGCCCCTGAGCATCCCCGCGTCGTGCATCCGTCAGCAGCTCCTGCGCTGCTGCGGTTCGGGACCTGCTTCCCCTCCGAGTGCCTGATCCATTCTGCTGAGGGCACGGCCGAATTTCAACTCACTGATGTTATCTCAGTCGAGTGGAGAGCTGTAGAGCAGAGGAGCGTTCGAACATTCATCAGGAATCGCCACCCTCTGTGAGACGATGGATGCGGAACCCGCACACCCTGACCGGGATTGCGGCTCCCGAGCATCCCAAATTCCCGCGGGGATGACATGTGTACAGCCCTACAGCACGCCCAGCCCAGGATTGAGGACATGGATATAAAATCCTCTCCACTAACATTGATGTGTTTAATGGATTAATTTAGATAAGTGCAGTACCTAAAAAATGTTGTTTTGGAGCCTCCAAAAGTCCGTGTGCTTCAATCCACACAACCAGAAGAGTTTCATTGATGTAAATGGTACCTCCATAAGGCAAAGTACCCACACAATAATTCCCACAGGATCAGGGCCTCAGTTAATTACAGTAACTCCTTTTAACATGACATTTTCCCAAGTCATTTATATTGGCTACAATTCATTAAAATTAGGTTTTTATAATTTTTTTTTCCCTCTTAGACAAAAAGCCAATGGTGATTTGAACAAAACAATCTGTTCTTCCACAGACACACAGAAATGCTGCTTCACCAAAAAGTGAAACCCAAGGAATCTAGTGTGAAGAAAATAAGGACTTATATCTCATACAGTGACTGCAGGAAGAAAACTAAAATAGCTTATCCTGCTGGTTATTTGGGGCAAAGTCCAAAAGCTGTCATTTACATCAGACCACTTTATACATTTAAAGGGCAAGTATAAACAGAGGGAAAAGGTCCCCATGGAACAGACACCTGCTGTTTTAAAAGTCATTCTTAAAGCAAAAGTGTGAAATTGGAAATCACTGCCAGTTATAACTATGGTAAAGTGAAAAAAAAATCCACATTAATGACCTCAATTGCCCAGGCAGTATTACTAAAGTTCTGTGTTCGCTTTTTATTTGAATGCTTCAGTACTCAAGCACCTGCTTGAAAACCAAATATTAAGCCTTCATGTTCAGGTATTTTTGAATTTATTAAGTGCCCGTTCAGGAATTATGCTTGTGCCAAAGTGGAAATTAACCCAGTTGTCTGAGGTAATACTGTGTTTTTATAGCAGAGAAATCTTTTTTATTTCCACAAAATTGAGCTATGTCTAAATACCTACAATACAGAACAGGTTAAGAAATAACTAATACAGATAAAGAATAAGTAAATAATTGTAGTTTTTAGAAATGAAAATATGCTCCTGGTAGCTGAGTCATTATTTAGAAAGTGAGCTATCCTAAAGCCCAGCTGTTTTATAATCTAATGCAAAGACAAAAATCATTACTCTGGGAGAAACAAAAGCTTTCCTGAGCTACATTTCCGCAATGTTTTGCTTCAATCATCCTCCATTTGAATATCAGATGATCTAACAAATGCAGTTGGATCTAACAAATGCAGTTTCACTTGCCAGATTTCTGTTTGTGTGTAGAAATTAAAGCAGCCAGGCATTGCAGCATCAACAGTGTATGTGCTGCTGGAGATCTGCCTGTAGGGGAAGTTTGTGATATTCTGATTTGAGTGGAGAAAACAAGGCATACAGGAGAGGGCTACATAGTTAAGAAACTTTGCTCAGTCTCCCATCATTAATAACAGTCTTAGATCATCAGATGTAAGTTTAAATGACTTAATTTCATACAGCCATGCAGAGAAAGCCAGACTCTGTTACACGTTTTCAACACTGTCCACGTAAAGGCACTGAGAGCAGAGTTAATAGTTTGAAGAACTGGGAAAATGAGGTTAAATTAAAGGAAGAAAGATCGTGCCAATGTAGTAGGGTTCACACTCATCTGGAGAGCTAAGTCTGGTTAATTTTCAAATGCTGGTTAAGTATGAACTACTTGCTAAAAATAAAGATCACAGAAGCATATAACATACAAACACCACAAAAATTCAGACTACAGAAACAGAAAACACCTTAATAAATTTCGTGCAAGAGCTTCAAATTTTACACACTTTTTACACAGCAGCTGGCAGGATTTCCACATCCAGACATCAAATAAGACAAGAACCACAACATCATTTCTCCTCACTGAAAGAATCTGTATTGTCTTGTTAGTGCCACCCCAGCACTTCTACCCTCTTTCATTTCCTGGGAGATTTATCAGACAGGACAAAGCATGGAGAAGATGTGAGCAAAACCTTACAGCAGGGATTAGTACAGGAAAAGGATGACAAGCTGGAAAATGTGATGTAAGAGTCGTAGTGAAATAAAAGCTAATAATACAGCAGCAAGCATGTTGTTTGTCATTGCTCTTCAGCGCTCAGGACTAAAATCCCACTCTACTGAGCAAATGCCTGGTGCTGTTTTCTGATAGCCTGTATTTCTGGTTGTCAGTTCTGTTGTTCTCTTTGTGGGCATTGTGGAAGATGCTCTGCATGTTATCCACCACAACGCAGCCGCAGCATTTTCAGAGTCACAGCACAGGATGCTGCTCCCTCCATATGACAGCACAAACAGACTCAGGTGCCTGTGTGTGATGTGATGGAGCAGGAGCACTTTCAGCCTGTGGGGTCTTTTGACCCCTAAATGTGAGGTTTTTCTTCTTTATCAAAGTCTATATCAGGAATGAAGGAGACAAAGCTTTTTGCTCAGTTTCTCGGGTTGTTTATTATTTTTTTTATCAATTTCACAGTGCAGCCTGTGCCTGGCTTGTGGCTGTAGTTTCAGAGCTACAATCTTTGCCAGTTCTTGTGTGCAGCATGTTTTTAAAACCTTGTTATCCAATAACTAACCACAATGTATACTATTTTTTATTTTGTACCAATAACTACCAAATCTTTCTAATATGTTTCTTTTACCTCAAACTTATTCTACCAACCATTCTGTGCCTTCTTCAGAGTAGAACATAGAAAAAAAAAGAAAGAGAAAGAAGGACCCAAAGACAACGCCCAAAAGCCTCCATGCTGTCTCTATATATACCTATATACTACAAAATCTTATACTATAAATTTTCACCTTGTGATAAACTAAACTACAATTTGTGTCACACTTTTGATATTTTCAATTCATCCAGAAGTGTTGGAAGTTTTTCCAGGGACACAAATCAAAAGCTGTGTCCCCCTAGAGTGCTTGGAGGGGTCTCAGACCCCTCAAAACAACAAGAGAAACTTTCCAACTTTCCTAAACTCCAACACAGCCTGGCATTTTAGGAATAAGAGAAGAGTTCAGAGGAGGGATGGTGTCTAAAAAAAAAAATATAGCTGGCCCTTGTGGTGCAAAGATCCTTCCACCAACAGCTGAAAAACTGAATGAGGTTTCTGAGATGCAATCTGTATTTTACTAGGAATAAAGGATTCGGTGTTTAAAAAGTAACATACATTTCATCTTAACATGTTCATGCGAGCAACTTCATGCAGACTCACAGACCTGGGCAGAACAGAGTAAATTACTGTTCAGTTGTAATAGTCTGGTGTTGGAAGATGGGAAAATGTGACTGCTTCTCTTTCCAATAATTGTTTCATGGTGTGAGGCTGGAGAGTCTCAAACTCCACAAAAGCACACATAGAAACAATCTGCTTACCCAAAGATTGAGCTGAACCTGTGAGAAAAGCCATACAGTGCTAAAAACAGAGCTGCAGATATCCTAACCTTTGGGAAAGCAGCAATGTAGGTGCTCAACCTCAACTCTGTGGTGGACCAAACCAAAAACCCAAGAACTGCACAGCTCCAAAGGCAGCAATCTCCAAGTCAGGCTGCAGTTGCAGTGCTCTTCCCATATTTACAGGCAGTGCTGAGCCCCCATCCATGGCCATGTGAGATCTGACTCTGGTATATCACACTGGCCGTGGGCATCATCACTCCTTCCCCAGAGCACTGGGAGTTATAATCCCATCAAACCACACTCACTTCACTGAGTTTGATTTTGCTTCTGCTTTCATCATTCTGAATCAAATGGGAACGACAGACTGACAGGCCTTGTGAGCACACACAGTACAGCATGGCCAGAAATCTCCTTTTGAAGTTTCCAGTCTGCTCATTACAGCTGGAAGCAACAGTCCTGATCATGTGCTGCATTTGAGTGATCCCATCCACATCCAGGGATGCTCTGTAAAGCATCTGACATGTTTCCCTTGTTTAGTAACAATGAATTTACACAACAAGAAGCATTCCCTCACTGCCTTTCGTTTGCCTGCAGACTTGTCTCAGTGTTTCCTTGAGACTCTGGGCTGTAAAAGCAGAGGCAGCAATGCAAAAGGTACTTTCTGACCTTACCATTCATCAGTGCTTTGGAATGAAATCAGCATATTGGCTAGGCAGTGATGTCACAGCTTCTGAAACATCCACCCAACCCAACAGCTTCCTCCTCCCATTCTAACAGCAGCATGAGAATTCTTCATCAGGGATTAGCCAAGCCAGGATAAGGCAGCTTGTGCCAGGACAAGACAAACAATATGAAAACTTCACATCAGCAGATGACCACACCTTACTGTTGTGGTCAGACACTGACCACATGTAGATGTGATTCCTAATGAGAACAAAGCCAACAGCATTTTAAAAGCACATGAGAAGATGTGCTCATTAAACAAAAAATGCAAGATCACTTGTGTTTTCTTTTGCTGAATTAGACTCTCCTCTAAGATAAATATATTAAATAAAAAATAACTACAAAGCAAAATAAACATCTTTAAAACCTTTTCTTTTTCTCGAGGGAGCCTTTTTCAAACTTCTATGAAAAGAAAACAACTAAGAACCACCCAACATCAGCATCCCTTGTCCTATTCTCACCAGCATTCCTTATACAGGCAACTCTGCTCCTGAGATCTTCAGCAAAAAAAGTCAGCCAAGAATCCCTCTCCTAGTTCTACCTTCCCATGGAAGATGTAAAGCTTTTTCTATTTTGAGAATCTCTGATTTTAGCCTCAATCTTCCCAATTTCTTGGCAAAACTCCATCACTGCCCAGCTCTCCTGATCTTACTGGTATAAACCTAAGTCTGAATTTGGCTCTGTCAGACACTGACTTCTCTCTGCAGCCTTTTCTAAGCTCTCCATCTGCTCCAGGAGCAGCTGAAAACAATGGAACTACCAATACTGATAACAAATGTCAAATGTGGTAGAAATCCAGGCAGAATAATAAGGATGACATTAATTCAGGTGCTGGGAAGACAAATAAGGTGATTAGAATATTAAAAGGATAATAGAAAGATAGATAGAAAATAAAAGAAAGATAGAAAGAAAGAAAAATCTTTGCCATGTCCATGGGTCTCTGAAATCTGTATCAGGTAGTTACAATCATTAATAGCTCTAAGGACCTGGAATTCATGGGAACACCTGCATCCAAACCCGTGCACTTGAGGAATGACTTAGCAACCCTGATACTGGTAAATATTCATTCTTTGAGCTTTCTGCTGCTTAAAAAATATCTACACCAGAAAAAAAGCCCTTCAGATTAATTGCAGAATTGATCTTTTTAATGATTCTGCTACCCAGCTCTCACTGATCACCTCTGTTAACAAGCCCTACTGATGTTCTGTAAAATCACCACCCAAACAACAGAATTGTGAATCCTGAGATCTTCAGGAAGGGGGATTTGTTATACCATGGAGCATGAGAGGCAGTGGTAAGGAGCAGGCACACCCAACAAAGCACTTGCAGAGCAAGTCAGGTCCTGAGAGCTGTGGTTGTGCCATTTGTCAGCACTAATCAAGTCCTTCCTTACCTCAAACCACCATTCATGCTCCTGGGAGTTACAGCTTCCAGGAGAGAAGGAGGAGGGAGAAGCTCCTGGGAAAGAAGGAGGGAGGAAAACATGCAAGGTATTTACAAACTGCACACTATTTGGAGTGTTTTGAAAACTCAAAATGTGCACATGCTCTTCTATTTATGTGAGGTCTTAAAAAAAGTCAGCAGCTGGAGAAAATCCAACCCTCACCATCCAAGTTTTAAGAGGATTCTCCAGGAACTGCAAAGCCTTATTATTCTATTAATAAAGTTCAATAAGGCATCTTTGACTAAAAGGGTGTGGGCAAGAGGGTTTTACTTATGTTCACCCTCATTGAGTTCCTCCAGGAAAAATGCTGGTTATGTATTTAATACCACACAGATCAGTTTTAGACAACACTAATGAACCTAAACTCTGAGCACAGCACTGCTGTTGGCATGAACTCACCCCATCACAGTGCAAATGGTGTCGGTTCTGCCACCACGTGCTTCCATCTAAGGAATTCACCAAGTCTGACGTACCACATGCCACATTTAGCTCCTGTGTTAGCTCCTAGCAATGAAAATCTCATGCCATACGATAGTTGCCACGGTAACTACTCTGCCAGAGGGAAGAGAGACTCTGCCAATGGTCTATGTGTGCTCTCAGCAAACAGAACAGCTGCCCTGGGTAATTTGGGCACCACAGAAATCTGAGTGCATCTCCATGGGTTTGTGTCCTCAGCTAAGGCTTACCTGGCTGAGGGTTGCTCAGGGAAAGGTGCAGGTCTGAGAAACTGGAGTTCCAGCATCGTGTAAGCTCTGCCCCTGTGAGCAGCACGTGGCTCCAGCCTGAGGGAAGGAAACAAGGATTACCTTGGTGAGGCAAACACAGTTGTCTACAGCATTTTGAGTAGTGGTAGGACAACATAAACTCCTCTCCGTGGGGCAAATTTTGAGTTAAGATGTACCTGAAACTGCTAAATAATGCACACATTGCATTTTCTGAAATCAGTACAGAAGAGGGTCTAAGATTATCTGAAGCACAGGGTCCTCCGTGCACTGACAGTAACAGTGTGCCAAAGGTACCAGGCAAAGCAGTGAATGCCAGGGATGGAACACAGTTTGGCAGCCTCTGGGAACCATTCAGGAATTCTTCCCTTCTTACCTGCAGACTTGCTGCTGTGAGCCTTCCTGCATGTAAAATGCCTCAGTTCTCCAGATGGAAGCAAAGGCACCTCCACCAGCTGATCTCAACAGGCACCTCGGCCGAGCAAAGAGCTGCAGCAGGAGTTTCCTAGTGCAGAGCAGATGTGTCATCAAAACAGGGGCATGAGGGGAGCCTGCCCAGGCTGAAGTGCATAATCCATAAATGTATTTAAATCAAAATCTTCAAGTTCTAATTGTGCATATGTACCAAGAAATCAAATGCATAAGTGCTTTCACAGTAGCCACTGAAATGAAGCCTTACTTGTGCTCTGAAATGCACAACAATCTGCTTGCAATGGAGATGATGTAACTGTTGGTGTAGAAACACTGGGTTTACAAATTATTATTAGGCTTGAAAACTCTGCCTTTGATCAATGGGTTTCTTTCTCTCAGCCACTGACAATTTGGTGCAAGAGAGATTAAAGACATAATTAACACAGGCTGTTCCATCCAAAGAGTCAGACACGTGGTAAGCAGAGCCAGACTGAAAATCTTCCCAAGGCTTGAGCATGTTCCTGTGCTTCCAGCACTATCACATTGCTTAGAATTCTGATTCTACTCTCCTTCCTTCACATTCTCATGTAGAAACAAACCAATCATTACTAGATTTCCACAGAATCCCTAATACATGAATCACCTTTCATTCTAAGGCAAATGACTCTCAGGCACTGGAATGACTGAATCCTAATAGAGCAAGTGGAACAGAAGACTCACTTACAAAAGCAAAATTTAAAAGAATCAAATGATGTCAAGGGAAAAAAGAAGAAAACAAATCCTAGTGTCCCATCAGAAAATTAGAAAAAGTTTAAAATGAATTACATGTGCTACACTTTTAAAGATTCACAAGTCCTAGTGGAGGCTACTAAATGATTCCTTGACATCTGTAAAGTTAATCAATGCTTTCATCCAAATTATCAACTCGGTGTTTTTATCATTGATAATGTGGTGAGCATCATCACCTGGGGTTAAATTCAGCTTCACCACAACTTTCTTGACGCTGGAGAAGAGATGCCCATGACTGAGACACTTCTATTACTGCACTTCAGCACTGCCAGCAGCTTTCCCCATGAGCAGGATCAAGGCTGGTGTCAGTGTCCTGCAAAGACTGGCTACCTTCTCACCTGTTTTCCCCATTCACCCTTTCTTTTAAAGGAGTCACAGCTACTGGGATGGCCTCCATCTATAAGCCCTGTGGTGTAATAAACCAAAGAAATTGGTACATCTAAAAAAAACTTTAAAGCTGACTTACAGGCAGATCTTCATTCTTTGTGTCAGGAGGAGCTGCACAACACAGCAGCTAACCCTAAGGAAAGTCATATTGTTTAACACCTATTGATTATTAATCCATTCAAGAATAAAAGTAATCTCAGCTGACAAGGTAATGCCAAATCAAGTGCCAGCCCTGAATACTTAAAATGCTTCTACAGTTTTGCTCAGACAGTAACACAGCACATCTAAAAAGAGCAAGTAACACAATGAGATAATCATTTATCCAGACTAAAAGTGCATGTGTATAACAAACATTAAAAGGGCATGCATTGATCCATATATTAATCAGATTCATACCCACAGACCAATTTTTCTCTCTCTGGGGTGTGAAGAACAAGGCAATGCATCATATTGTGAACACTTAAGGATCACACTTGAATAACCTAATTGTGTACAGCAATGATAGGATGAAAAGAAACTTAATCAAACTCTGAACTGTTGTTAGGTTTCATCCTCTTAAATACAGTTCTATGACATGATGCTAATAAATTATTTGGATGGAAAAAAATGTTGGTTTACCTTATTAATATTCTGAATCTCACCCGCCCATTTTCTTCATGCTTCATCTCTTCATCTGCATAGAAAAACACAATTACAGAGAAAAACATCAGGGTTTAATGCAAGTTTCTTTTTTGTTACAAATCATGTAAATATATACTTTTTATAAATTTACTGCCTAATAGAGTAACTGGAGTTTTGCTACATGTGAAAACTGTCAGCCGATCTTTAAATATTTATCTTTTAATTCCCCTGGTTACATGTACTTGAAAATGTTTTCATAAATACATCGATAACTGTCTTGTACAGCTCATTAAGGAAGCTTTTTATCCTTTAGTGTAATAGTTCAGTTTACAGTTGCCTGTGAATCACTTTTATGGCCCTCCATTAAGCACGCCCTTCAAACTGCAATTATTTGTCAGAATTTGTATATACGGAAGCAATCACCAGAGAAACAATGAAAGTTGAGAAGATGCATAAACACTTGGAGCCAGAGCTTGGCCCATGGCCAGCAGTGCATTCCCTCCTCCAACGCTGACTCCACAGGGAATGAGATGCACTTTACCACATCCACCCACACAGGGCAGGCAGGCTGCCCACGGGGCAGGGTGGGCATGCTGGCTGCCATTAACCAGGATGGGATGCTTTGAATTTCCCCCTCAAATCCATCTTCAGTCTTCCTCTGAGCTCCCAGGATGCCATTCTCTCACATGTTGTAGTTTTACAACTCTCCTCTCATGACCTTGGTTACTGAGGAGGAGATCTCCTCCACTGGTGCTTCTTGCCCAACCCAAAGCCACAAACACCAGCAAGCTTCTGCTCCAGAGAAAGCTCTTTCAGGAATGCTGCCCTTCAGTCCAAAATACCAAAGTTATTTTTACTTCCTAGAACTATTTCCTAGTAAAATATAGACTTAGATAAATAAGTTTATAAATATCAAGTTTGAGAGTTTTGGGGTTTTTTTCCAATGCAGTAAGTGCTGTGTATCTGCTCCCAGAGTGCAGAATTAGTCTCCTGGAAATTTATACCAGCATCCTATTATTTTCCCCCAAACCTATTTCTGTAATTGAGTATATGACAGATATTGCCATCTGCCAGGTCAGACTGAATTCAGTCACACAGGTAACCTTGCAGGGAGCTGCAAAGGATGTGGAACAGGTTTAAAACTCCAGCCCACATCCAGCTGTGATTGTCCACACAAGCATCTGCAAAGGAAGCATAAACCAAGCAACAGCACCCAAGGATACACTCAATCGATCCATCTAGTGGAAAGAGATGGCAATAATGTCCAAGGCAAGGTAAAAATGAAATTACAGCAGACTTTATTCCAAGTGGATGTGCTCTCTCTGCCAAGGAAGAGGCAGCAATAGAAGCTCCTGGGGTACCAACATCCACAGGGAGCTGAGGTGTAAGAACATCTTAGATTAACATGATTAATTCTCTGATTTATTCTGTGTGAATAATCTGACCCACTGCTGCTGAAACCTGTTAAATATTTCACTGCCATATCTCCCTTTCTACAAGGGCTGGAGTCACAGGAAGTTAACTTATATTGTCTACTGCAGCTAGAACTCTGCATTTCTGTGTGTGGACCTCCTGAAACAAACTGCTTTTTGTAGAAATACACATCACATTTTAACACATACAGATGTGGCTTCTGCCACAGCTGAGCATCACGTGCTAAATTTCTTCTAGTATCAAATCAACCCATGACTAATGTTATAAATTCCAAAGAATATTCATAAGTATTTTCCACATAGTACAGAATACTCCTGCAGTTTATTTGTACAGTATGCTTATATTATTCAATGAGATATGGGACACTGATCAGTTAGCTACAAGGTAAAATAGTATTAGAATTTTTAGCAGTGCTGGAGAGAGACAGAACAAGTTTTGTTCAGTCACAACACTGAAGACAAATGGTGATGGATGTGGTGGCTGGTGATAGCTGCATTGTGCCTCCCTTCTGATATTCCTGATAGATTTCGCTGCTCCTCACATGTTCAGGAAGGCAGCAATAATGGATAACAAAAGGTAAAACTGGAGAACAAAGGGAAAAGCTCATTCAAAAGTGAAAGAAAACTTATCTTCTTATCTCCTAAGGAGTTTTCTTGCCTGATTCAGCCACCTTGAATGATGTCTAAAAATAGTAAAATCCAAATTTTATATTAATTCCTGCTACATAAGTCACATCCAAAAGATGATTAATGTGTTTTTAAACACTTTGACATCCAGTGCTGCCACAGTACATATTATTTAAAATATATTTGCTTGTCACACTTGAGCAGGAGGACAAAGAGAGTTCCTATTGTGACACATCTCCAACTACTGTACCAGTAGCCTTTTTTTTCTTGAATACTGCAACAAGTTTTCTAATTACTTGCTAACCTGCTTTGAGGTACTGCAGAGAAGTGATGCCCATTACTAACAGCTGCTGTTAACAGAAGATTTTTCAATAGCATGAACAGGAGCTTTGTATCTTGGAGATATTAAAAGCTTTCATCCGGGCTCCAAAATTCCAGCAGCATTTCAAAGCACAAAAGCTCTGCACCCTTCGCTCTGTAGCCTTGAAGCATAGAAGCAGGGATCTCTCAAACTCAGAGCAAGGATGCAGCACAGCCAGAGCTCGTAACGAGAGGTGCTGATGACAGCAGAGGCAGGGTCCTGCTGCCCTGATCCTGTGGTTCTCACACAGTTGTTAACAGCACATTGGCAAAGTCCACAAACCTCCAAAACTCAGTATCCCAGCAAGGAATTAGGACCAAAACCCAGCAGTGATTTTTGGCACAGCCAAAATGCAGGCATGTGCACTTGTGTGACAAAAGGGTTTTATGTTGCTTGCTCAGTTGTTTACTGAAGTGAACTTACTCTTGTGACTCAAGACTCTTCTCCATTTCCACTTTGTCCAACTCTGGCTGGAATTTTGTCTCTAGGACAGATGTTACCCTCCACATGTGACTAAGGGGGGCAGCACGGGGGCAGCAAAAAATATCAATAACCAGCAACTGAATTCAAGAGGTCAAGCACCTTGGAAGATGGCAGAAAGAGACCCAAGGCTGCACATGTCTTCAATTATTGCAAGAGTGAAGGAGAATGTGTTTGTTCTGAATATTCAGATATTACAGACAAGCTCCATGTATTATGGAGCTCCACCTACATATATTATCTAAAACAATTAAGATTTAACCCCGCAGTTACTGCATGTCAGCTAAAGGGATCTACTTTCTTCTGGAGTTAAGAAAAAAAAAGGATCTGCTTTGGTTCATGTGCTATACAGGATGAGTTCCAGAAACTTCATATACCAGTGTTGCTATGAAATAGGTCGCTCCACAAGCCAGCAAGCAGAATCAATGCACTTGTGAGCAGCTTCTACATTATTTTCCAAAGCAATCCAAAAATGAAATGTCTCATGCACAGATTTGTTTATTGCTTAATTCACTCCCACAGCCTCAATTCCTGACGGAGCAGGTGACACTGTATAAAGTAGCCTATCAATCCCAGCAGGGACTGATCTGCTTTGTTTCACTAAAAGTATGAACATTTACTGTTCCTTTTTATGCCTTCTTGGGCAGCTGAGCTGCATCTGAGAAACATTTTACTCCTTACACTATGTAAAACAATTAACACACTTGCTCTGCAGTGAAAACTACAGGTTGCAGTGGTACAAACACTCACCAGCTCCTTGCAGCTTTAAATTCAGTGAGCTTTAATCATACAGTTCCACTGCAAAGAAACCAGCTGACTGCTGGTATGATCTAACTGGTATTTTCAGGCAATATTAACCCAAAATATTTATTATTAAGGTCTGCAAGCTCAATGTGAAACCATTATCACAAAGTTTTCATCATTCTCTGAAGACTGGAGAACTGACAAAAGGCTGTAAAACACTGAAAGTTCAATTGAACCTGTAAAGCAGAGATATATAATACACTACAGAAACAAATTCAAGGCCATAGATATAATCAGATAAACAACTCTGGTTTATGTTAACTTGCACAAAAAAAACCCAAAACAAACAAACAATTAGAAGAAAATAAAGCAGCTATTACATACAGCTTCCTATTTCTCTGAGGTAAAATAGACTTTGGGTTCTTTTGACAAGATATTCCACTGCAAACTTAAGTATTTTTTTATTTTGCCTGGAAAGTATAAGTATCAATGTAGAAAATGAGCACGAATAATGAGATTTATTATCAATAATCTGATCCAGGATATTTTTTTACAGGTTTGAAATCTTTCAACCTAATCACTCTGTTTTGTTTCAGCTGAATTTGTTCTTCTTTATTTACAAAACCAGATTAATCAATCTATACATTCACCTATTTCATAATGCTGTTGGACAAAACCTAATTAAATGCTTGGTAAATATCTTATCCATCCTCCCTCTAATAAAACATCACTCCTAGAAAACTATTTGCTACTGCTTTCTCCCATTAATTTTTCATGTGTCCAGCCTCGGGGCTTTTAGACCAGCTTTTTATCTAGTTAATCACTTTGCTAAAGTTTTCCCCCTGTTATTGATTTAATCTTTCCTTCCAATTTATCTGGTTCTCCTCACTGTGCTGCCTTATGTCTCTCTAACTGCAGGAGAGCATGGCAGTGGCCTGTTCTGAGCTGAGCCCACACTTGAGCTGTTCCTGCCCAAGTTGTGCTGGTTTAGTGACTTCACAAGTTTCCCAGCAGTTTAAAAGGGTTCTGATGGGCTCTGGTTTGCTCATCTAATTCATAAAGTGTTTCAAACCATGCTCCGAGAGTGATTACTTCCTTCTGAAAGTAGGACTATCTTGTCTTAACAATGAAGTCTGACCAGTAGTGGCTGAATTTTAAATAAGCAAAGTAACAAGTTCTGCCTTGCAATGCCCCTCTGCACAGTTGGGCAAGGACTGCATTTTAATTTGTGGTCATACATCAGTGTACACATAAATGAGCTGCATTAAAGCACAAAAAATGAAGCCTTGGTAATGAGACTTCACTGCCTCTTCTGGCATTTAAAAAGTTCTTGCAGAGGCAGACAGAAAAGCTCACCAGTTTTTGTGAAAATCACTGCTGACAGGATCTATTGCCCTGGCCAGACTCCCCAGCCTGCATGATGGCTCTGTTTACCATTTCTGAGACAGGTTGGATGTCTTCCCACTACACTCCACTTCCACTTTTCTTACAGATTCCAATCATGGGGTTTCCCATGGAAAAGACCTTCCTGGTATTTTCCCAGCTGGAAGGTCACAAATCACAGGCTCCTCCACTTGCCTCAGGTGCCAAATTTCCTGCAGACAGGCAGGGTATCATTAGGTGGACAGCACAGACAGTGCAGCTGCTGTAGGGATGTCACAGGATCTCGCAAGAGGGGAAAAGTGCTCAAAGGACAACTCTGGTTTCCAGTGGCCAATTCTCCATGTGTAGGGTAGCAAAGGCAATGCAGCCCCGTGTTCTGTGTCACGTCACATTTCTGGGTCCTAAAGGGTAGGAAATGAGACCACCAAACAAACTTTCCATTTGCTGCTCATACTGGTGTAAACCAAAGCCTAAATAAAGCATTCTCCACTGAGCAGCTCCTCACCAGCTGTCTCAGTGACTTCAGTTACCATGGCACCTCCCTGCAGAATCCCATTCCATTGGATCTGCTGCAAGGGGTGACTATCAGGGGTTTAAGCTTTTTCCGCTCCCACTCTTATAAGGTATAAAGAAAAAAATAGGTAAAAACCTCAGAGTATGCCTGTATTAACACACCAGACTTCCTTGGGCTTCCTAGAATAAGCTTCTGACATGCTTGCATTGTGTTAATCCCTTTAAATTTAAATGAGGCAAATTCCGCCCTAAGACATTTGAGCCAACATTTATAAAGTTCCTGGGATTTCTGGCCATCCAAATGAGGACACTAAAAGTGAAACTCATCTTCAAATTGCTGAGCACACATGATCTTCACATCACTGAAACTGCTGAGCTGAGAAACCAAAGCCAACAAACCTGCAGAGCTGCCAGTCACCTGAACCAACAGCTGTAAAGGAAACAAGTATTAGATCCATTCAAACACTCCAATACCTAAAATATGTTAATCACCAAGAAAATTATTAATGAATAATGAAGGCTTAGAAAAATTACATCAAAACAGACATAATTTAAAGGATGACTAAAGATTTAAAAGTATTTAACAGTTCTCTGAGTGGGAGACTTGCAAATCTAACCAAAAGGAGTGTGACTAATTCTAATTTCAGACATTCATATTTTCAATGTTTTTAATAGCCCATTTTCACTCCCACATACAGATGCTGTTCAAGCATCCTTATACATTTAGTAATTCATAGCAACAAACAATCTCATGGAGTTACAGGCACACCAGGATTTAAAGTCACACCCATTCAACAGGAAAACACAAGAGAGCAAATTATCTCAGCCTGTGTCTCACATGGCTTTACTGACATTAGCACTCCACGAACTACAGCTTTTGTGCAATTAATATATTCCTGAACCTCACCTTAAATTTCTTCTCTTTCATTTCACAAAAGTTTCAGCATTGCTTCCTGAAAAAAATAGAAACTCAAGATCTTGCTACAGGACATGGGGCTGGTTAAATACCAAATGTCATTCAGAAGTTCCTGAAGAAAAGCTCTGTGCATCCCCATGACTTAGTGAATCCCTAGGCCTGCCTAGGACTCATTCAGAAAGTCTTGGGTAGCTTCTTATAATTCAGAGCACATTCTATTTATTTGATAGTAAAAGACAGATTATATTTTCCAAACCATCTCAGGTAACCTTCTTGCTGCAGGTCATAGCAATAACCAGGCCAGATTAAATGCTGGCTAGGGGCTCTGCTTTTTAAAAAAATCGGTTTTTGACAGAACTTCCCACCTGAAATCTGTGTGTTGGTGTTACTTGGCAGATATCAGAACCCCTGGTTATCTTTACAGGTGGGAGGGTTCTGGTTCTCTTGCTTAGCTTTTTTGCTTAGCTGCAAATCTTTAGGAACAAGGGAACAAAACTACCTTTGTTGGCTAAGTACAAAATTGTGTATCCACAGACAGAGGGATGGCTGACAGACACCCAGGCTGGTTATCAGTTCCCTGAGGGTTAAAACCAAACCAGGCTGGCATTGTTAAGGAACTCCTTGTGACCTGGTGGTGGCCTTTTGGATACCTGGTCGTGCTACAGCTCCTCTGTCCTCTGTTTCCTGGTTAAGCAAAGCTGCTCCTCCCCTTGACACACCTTCCCCTGATCCCATCATAGGGAAGGTGTCTCCTAAAGCTCCCAGTCGCTGTTAACCAGGAGCTGCTCCAAGTCACTGACAGCTGGAACCAGCAAATTATTTAGAGAGCTCGGAAGTGCCCACAGGGAAACAGCGACCCAGGAGAGCCTTAGGGTCCCTGTGCTCCTTCCTGAGCATCTACAGAGCAGAGCCCTCCTGCTGAAATGAAGGAATCCCAGCTTCCATTACTCTCTCTGGCACAAATCTACCCCATAGCAGTTCTATTTTCTACTATATCCACAGTGTCCTATTTTTCCCCCTCCCCTTTATTTCACCTTTTCTCCACAAAAGAACAATGAAACCACAGAGCGAGGCAGAGCCAGGAGAACCTCACAACACTCTCCCTACCCTCACCACATACATTTGTACCTCAGCAACTGCTAAACAGCTTTCAGGCTTAGCTGAAAGCCCCAACAGGCAGAATTCTTTCCACTACCTTTTCCTTATGCTCTTTAACAGTATCAAAATAATATTGATGTTTTTAAGCCACGAAGAATGGGGGGTCTGGGTAGGCATTTTCCTATAGGATCAAACATTAACCAGACATAATCCTGTGGCTTCAGAACATCAACCTCTTTCCATCAGCTACCTGAGCAGCAAACATATGGAGCTGTAATCCCTGCCTTACACAATCTAAACCACCAAGGTTAATCTGTTGTCAGCCTCACATATCGGGCATATTGTGGCTGAAATACATCCTGAATGCATAAGAAACATTCTGCAGAAATCTGAACTGCATATATTGCCAAATCTGAGTTTGTAGTCGTGTCTTTAAATTAATCTTTTACAGAATGACAAGCACTATAAAAGGATTTACCAATGCTGCAATGTAATGAGCAGTTCTAACCTACTGAAAGAACACAGAGCAAGCTGCTTGCTTCATTCTAAAGAACTATTTAGCAATTCTTTTCCAAAATCACAACTGAACCTCACAAAAAAAACCAAAACCAAAACCAACAAACCCCCACAATAACAATGAAACCAAACAAAACCCAGACAAAAGCAACAAACAAAACAGAAAATCAACCAGCCTAAAATATACAACATAACCATATACCATATAAAACAGAGGAAATACATATTTGACAGGGCAAAATCCTCAACTCCTTTCAATTCTTAAGTGAATAAGCACAGGGGAAATTGGTAGATCTCTTGTTCAAAAACCTATGGAAAAAAAGTTTAAGTATTAGAAGTTAGCACTTGCATCAAACAAAATACACAAAACTGTCCCTTTAACCTATGCTGGAGGGCACAGAAATATGGACAGAATGTTTTAATATTTAAATAAAATAAAAAGGCCCAAATTAGTCCCTCCACATTCCATCCTGCATTTGCATCCAACCTGCAGTCATCACATTCCTCATGTCACATATTCCTAAATAACCCCAGGTAGCCCCAAAATCCATAGAATTTACATGGCCTCAAACACTCCAAAAGACATTATTAACAATTTGATGCTGATTGCTCTCGGATACCTTAAAAATTAACTCTCACAGGTATCAGTCCCTCTGAACTGATCTCAGCCACTGTGAGATTTCCCCTGCTTAATTCTCCTGGGAATATGGAAACACTTCCTGTCTGATCCTGAACTGACTGGAGTCTGGAAGTTCTCATTACCACATGTGTGTAGTCCCTTGTCAATGAGAGCTGCAGGGACAGCAGCTCCAACCTCTTCAGAAGCACTTTGCTAGTCCAGAAAAAATCTGTCCTTACGGAGGAAAGATTTTTCATTGTTGGCTACTTAAGCACTGTAAAGCTCCAAATTGTCACCAAAATGACAAAGCAGAAGCTTTTGAGTGCCACAGGTAGCAGTAAGGAAAGTGCTCCTTTGAGTTCTGCCTTGTGCCTAACAAAGATCTCATCAGATCTGGGAGCTGAGGTTTCACACAGGTAACAAAAGTCAATGTCAGAGCTGAGCAGCTCCACCTGTGCTGTGGGACCCTCCAGTGCGACCCTGCAGGCAGCAAAACACAAGGACAGAGGCTTGGGCAGCAGCAATGCTCATGGGGATGGGAGAAAAGCTGCTGCTAAACGTTTTGGTTTTTCTGGGGAGAAAAGGTCTCAATTTGGAGTCATTTCAGATCACCAGAGAAGCTTGCGAAGGATCATCAGGATTTGGAGGAAATCAGGTCCAGCAGAAATCAGACTGTGCACAATGCTTTGGGTATGTTTGGCCTGAAAAAGGTCAGCTCCAGGAGGGATTAACAACCTCTTGAAATCACATCCTGGCCTGATGAAGCCAATGAAGTCACTGGGAGCAAACCAGCTGTTACCAAAGGCTTTTGTACAAGTCCTCAGTCGATTGTAAAAGTGCCCACAAAGAACACGCAAGCGGCTGAGGCAAAGTCATTCGAAATTTCTGTCAAAGTTAAATGTGCTTTGCAGGATATTGCTACCATTAAAATGACTAGTTTTTCCTAGCAGTAATTACCGAGATGTCAAAAATCAAATGATGAATTAGCTCAATAGAAAGTCCAACACACAAGTGAAGGGCAGATTCACCCCGCAGAGCACATCCAGGACATGCAGTGTTTGCACAGCCCCTGCACGCCTCGGTGCTGGACCTGCCCGAGGTGAAGGGCAGGCTTCCCTCCTAACACCACCAGTTCACATCTTTCACAACTCTGATCAAAATGCACTCACCAAATGAAACAGAAATAAAAGCATCATCTCGATACCACATTTAGTGACTCAGTGAACCAGAAGTCAGGTCACACGCTCGCCGGCTGCGGAATCAATTAACCCATTAGGAGGAATTAAGCATGGCCAGCTTTGCATTTACTGTAGGAAAAACTAGAATTCAAAAAAGGAAAACTGACTTGCAGTTACTTTTTCCTCATGACTGAATATCTTTTAAGTTAATGCAACAAGATACAGAATGTGGAAATGCAGGGACTAATAGAATATCCATTTACCTAAGGTTCAGTGAGTCAGACCTCACTGCAACTTCCCTATTGAACTTCCCAACAGAAGTTGTTACAGATTTTTATATCATTTTATATCAGATCTACTCCTTAAAGAGAGAGAAAATTCTTAGTGCACTTTATAGGTAAAATCAGATCTGAAATTTTTTTAAACCGCAATTGTAAACAGTCTTGCCAGAAAAGAAGACAAGCAGCTTTTTCTCTGATCATGCAGGATTTGTTTGCAGGCTCCATTCAGGGACGAGGTGAAATCTGTCTGGGTGAGGAGATGGAGGAGCATTTAACAGAGCAGGCACACATTTCCTCCTCTCTCCTACCTGCAGGAACTCTCTGGCAGCTCCAGCAGCAGCTCTGCCATTCTACTTCTCTCACTGTCACCATGGCTGACAACCATCAAATCTTGAGGTGCAAATTGTCATCACTGAGAGAAGAGCTCTGGAAGTAAATTCATTCTCCCAGCATCTTTAGTACCTCCCCTTTTTAATTTCTGGAGAACATTAGTAATACATAACAATCATATGGCACTTTTGAAATTGAGATCTCAATGCTCTTCACAAGAAGTGGAAAATGCCCTATTTTCAAAGTACAGAAAAGAAGTGATTAAAGGACACTCGGTGGTTGTTTCAGGTAAATAATCCAGGTGTACTGATTTGCAACCAAGATGTCATGTTTGTTAGTGCATTTCAGGCAATGATTGGAGCACAAAAACTTTTGCAGTTATAAAAGAGATAAAGGCCAGTGAATTTTCTGTGTCTCATATGGACATAATTCCACCTCTTAAAAATATCAGCCTCTTTTAAAGCATATTCTACTCTTGATCTGATATTATATTAAAAAAGGGCCAAGGAGAGGTCTCCTCAAGGCAGAAAAACATATTCAAATAATTTTATGAAAGTGAAAACACAGCTGAAAATGGAGAAATCCAAGGAAAAGCCTAAGATATCTTCATTCAATACATACTTGTCCTGAAGAGATTTGCTTCTAGAACAACTTTGATTATGAAACCAATGTATAGATTTGAGAAAGAACACTTAATTTCTTGCTAGTAATCAAATGTTAAATATTGAAACAAGAGGTTCAAGGATGCTTGCCAGAGGAATCAAAATAGTATTTCTAATATTACACAAATAACTAATATTGGTGATTTCTGGGTGGTTTTGTAAACTTTTCATAACACAATTTAACAAATTGCTAGTACAAAGGCTGAGTACTCCTTTGATAGAACAAGTCTTAGACAAATGCAGTTGTGGGTTTTTTTTAAACACATAAAACCACATTTTTGCACAGCAGAACAGAATGAGTGTTCATGGATACCTGTAAAAATTATTTTTTAAAGCAAATAATAAACTTCCCACCGATTGTGGTAGTAAGCTGTAAGTTTGGCCCAGATAATAAATAAATATTTAGCAGACATGCCCAGCCAGGATTAGAACTGCCCCTTACAGCATTATCTGTCCTTTCCATGGTGCCAGCAAAACACCAACCATCGTTCCTATGGACCAAGCCTTTACTTATGTAAGAGATTAAAAAAACCAACGCACCCCAACACCAGAGCACAACAAACCTCATTGATTTCACAAGATGTGACTGCCAAGAAAAATGGCTTTCATCACACTTCATAATAAATTTATCTAAAAAGTCATTTGTTTAAAGTATTGCCTCAGAAAGCTCCCCTGAGACATGCCATCTTGATGGCACTCTTTTCATTATTCAAATATAATGAAGTGATTCTGCATGGTTATGCTGGACTATAAATCACTGCTGTAAAAAAAAAAGGCCTGTTCAGCATGTTAACAGACCAAAGATCAGATTCTGAAGAGTGTTTTATTATTGCATATGCACTTTATCTCTTGCACATACACAGCAGATAGCAACTCTTGGTACTTTCCCAAATTCCATCATTATTAAATTTGGAAGCTGACAGGGGAGAGAGATTTTAAGCAGGGACTTATTTTGCAGTTCCTGTCCAGTGCTGTTGCAAACTATTTAACCTCCCTGCAGCCTCACACACACACAGCAGAATGCTGGAGAAAGTCAGCAAAAGTAGAATATTGTGGTAGGATTTATTGTAACCAACTTCTGGTTAACAAAGAATTATGTTGAATGAAACATGTCAGAGGCTACATTTAATTGACACTGAAAAATCAGCTAATATGAATATTCTCTTTCAGAAAGAAGTGAAAGGAGTCTAAAAGGACTTGTCTTCTTTCCAAAACTGCTGGGAATTATTTTTTAAAATTAATTTATACTCCATCATATATCTGAGTAAATGTCAAATACTTCTCTAAGGTTGCAAACTAAAACCCAATGGCAATGATTCACACAGTGGATTACCCAGAGCGAAAATCATTGTAGATTTATAGGATAATTTTTTTTAATTTACTTCTGGTCATGCTTCACAGCTGTTTTGAGTTTTCAATTCTTTAAGAATCAGTTGATGGGCAGGATCCCCTCAGTCAGTGCCTCACACACAGGAAGAACATTGCATTACCTCAAACAGGTGAAAAACTAATTAAAATGATAATTATTTACACAGCAAGCTAATGGTGATTTAACTCATAGGCAGAGAGGGAACAGTCTCTCGTGCCTGCATACAGCTCACCACATGCTGGGCTTGCTTTTCCCTGTTCATGTGTTCCTGGAAAATGGTGAGGATTGGTGAAGAGTCTGGCCAAGCCCCTTCTAACCTCAAGTAACTTTGGTGCTGCTGTTTTACCTTGGAGCCTAGCACCTTGTGTGAGTGACTGCATTTAAGATTTAAAGTGGTACAAACAAAGAGGATCAGTGGAGAGCAACCAAATTATAGGAAATGTGATACCCTGAGCACGGCACTGCTGCTGTACTTCACCTCTGCATGGAAAAGTGGAGGGCAGTAAGGGCAGATAAGAAGAAAATTTTTAAAGACTGCATCATAGTTAATAATGGCTTTTTAAAATCAATTATGTAGTTTTGCTTTCTTGTATTTTCATTGCCTTTTTTCACTGTATCGTTTATTCACTCAGATCTTTAAAAAGTAAGCCAGAAGATACAAAGAACATGACCACCACAGAGACAGACCTAAGACACAATTTATATAAAGTAAAAGAAGGTATTTCAAGACTGCATAAACCTTTCAATATTAAGGATACAAATCGTGAGTAGCCATGGTGGAATGACATTTAACCTGGTTGGCAGGAAAGCCTCAAAGATGAGTGATATTGATAGTGGAAATCACAAAATGTTAGCACACCTAACTTCTACCAGACTGCCTAAAAGTGAGAGACCTGCAGGGTTACAAACAGAATATCTCAAGATCAGGAAATCTGATTAAATCTTAACAGCAATTGCAGTACTGCTTAGAGTTAATGATTCAAGTTACAAGAGGCTGAAAAGCGAAAAAAAGCAGTTAATGTGAAAGCTGAGTCACCAATCTGGTGTTTCCTATTGTAGGAGGAACTGCCAAGCTCAACAACTTTTGCAAAACTCCCAAGAAGTGTCCCATCTAATACCACTGGCTTTGTTAACCTTGCAGGTTTTTTGTACAATACTCCAAAATATTGATGCTGTGTAAAGTTTGGGGGGAAAGGGGGGAAAAAAACCCCCAGCAAAACCACCCAGATTCCTATTCTTAAGTGTACAGAACTAACAAAAACCACCAATGTCACTAACAAAAACCAGAAGAAAATAGGACAGGGCATATCAGGAGATATTGTTCTCCCAAGAAAACGAATAATTATATACACTATATTATCTTACAAGCATCTGTGAATCATTCCTCAGAATTTCAGCCCTTACAGGTTTCAGCCTGGACAGAATCTCTGCATCTACACTGGAAATAAAAAGACATGCTCAGAAGTCCAGGAATTGGGGAAAAGGATGGAGTACAAAAACCCCTAAACCAATTCCAGTGCTTCATTTCAAACCTGTTTTATCCCTCATTCAGGTACAATCCTTCCAATTGTATCAGTCCAAAACTGATGTTTCTTAGAAAAATGGTTTAAGTGGAAATATTTTTTAGGAAGAGATCAGTAGCTTGGAAAAAAAAAAAAAAAAGAGGGAAAGTACAGAGTGTTGTTTTCTTTTTATGCTCAACAGAGAACTTCTGCTTGTAGGCAAAGGGGGATTTGTATCTCAGGGTTAAGCATTTCTAAATCACAGTCCTAGCAATGTCTATCTCCAGAGCCCCTTCAGCAGGCTGGGAGCTCCCAAGTCCTCAAAGGACTGCACAAAGGATCACAATCAATCCCTTCGGAGATAAATGCTGGCACTCTGTTCTGCCACAGGAAAAAAGGTTAGTTGTGAATTTGGCTAATGCCATCTCTTCATTCCTATGCATCACTTCACTCTGTTCAGCTTCACCCTTGCACTTAACATCCCCACCTATACTGAACTGCAGATGATAATTTAAATCCTAAATGCTATTTACAAAGTCTGTCCCACCGCATGAGGCATTGGGAGAACAATTAAAAAGGAGAAGGGAGCGTGAAGGGCGATGTGGCACCCACATCTCTGCAGCAAAGCTGATTGAAACATATTAATTTAGGCAAGCTGCTTATTCTTGCAGTGATCAGTCAAATTCATTCACGCTCTAACACACCAGTCATTAACCACATCGACCACGTACTAAAAGAAGTGAAGTTGTTATCTAATGGAAATCACTGAGTGGGGCTTTCAGGAGCTCTGCTTTACAGCAGTGAAAATTCCACAAGTTTCCAAAGAGCTTTTAATGGCTTTTAGAAATTAGACACTAAATTACTACCTGATATAATTTTACTTACACAACAATATGCATGGAAAAAGCAGAGCGTAACTATATTTTCTGGATAGCTGAACTCTTTTCTTATTGTTCGTGAACTGAGAGAAACCTCCCTCAAAATCCAGAATTACAAACTGTGCTTATGGTGTTATATACCAAGGAATGGCAAAAGATTTCTTCAGCAGTGACAGAAAATAAGATAGGACATTTTTAGGATTTTATAATGAAGCCATATTACAAACTGTTCCAAGCCCCAGTTTGCTGTCAAACTGAATTTGGGGGAAAAAAATTTATATTAGGCTCCAAGTTTCCAGGCAACAGTTTTTAATATAAAAACCCACATCAGAGACTGCAAACAACATAAAATTATAAGGCAGGGGAAATGAGTGAGATGGAAAATATTGCCATGTGTCAGGCTCTTCTATGTGAAAATTGTTGGTCATTTCAATTGATTTTTTTCTTTAGAAAGAGTTTCATATGGAATTAGCCCAGACAACCCAAAAGAAAAGTCAGGGTTTCTGTTTCCAAGTACAAAAAGATCAGACTATTTTATGCATAACTCAAGATAAGGAGATGATATAAAGAGTATCACAATGAGCCAAAATTGTAAAATAAAACTCTGAGATTCTGAGTCATGTTAGTCCATTTCCTTGGCTTTTTTCTTGCTTTCACATTCCCCTTCAAAAGAAAACTGCTGGTAATTTGTTTCAGCCAGAAGAATAGGCAGAGGTAGAAAAGTTAGATCTGGATCCTGGTTCAACTTTTGGATTCAAATGCCTTTTGAAGACTGCTTTATCCTTGCAGCAATCTACTAAATTAACAGATCAACCTTATTCTGAAATCTTTCATTTAAATGTAGTGGGTTTTACTGTGCTTGCTTTCCCAGAAAAAAAACAATTACCAAATTACCAGATTTGTAATAAACTGGGAATAACATGTGCATGTGGTCAGCACATCTTTATCCATAAAACTTACACCACACAGGTCAGAGACTGGTTCTGACTTCAGCAAATTGAGCTAATAAAAGAAAATAATAAAGTCTCATTATCGAGGATTTCTCCTACTATCACCTCTCCCTTTTCACTAAACATTTGCAATTTCCCTTCTCCCAGCCCTTCTGACAGGGCTGGGAATTGCTACCATGAGCCAACAGCTTTATCCTGCTCTGTAACTCCTGGATTGTAACACGACAATTACTGAGTTGTGCCTTATCCCCACATCCCAGTGGGACTGAAGCTGCAGCTCCAATGGGGTACACATGCATGGAATTTTAGGAGAGTTAATTTAGGTGGTGATCAATCCTCTGTCAGGTTTGCCAGGTTAAAAAAACCCAGCAAAAGGAACCTTGGCAAGGTGCATCAAGCTGTAAACACATGAAGGCTCCTCAAATTCTTCCCCTGTACCTTACCTTGTCAGCATTTTTAAATGCTCTACATTTAGTCACTGTGTGCCAAAGGACAGACTCTCCAACCCAAAAAGCCCCTTTTAGGTTCAAATATTTTTCCAGTTTGCAAGTTTGAGGGTGTTGCTAAGTTGGAGGGATCCTTTCCAGAGCTCAGTAATATAAAACAGAGTCTTCGTGGAAGATGAAAGATTTAATTGCCAGAAAGAACAAAGGTAATGATTCAGTTTGAATGTCCCAGCTTTATACAGGTCTCTGAACCATAATCTTTTAATAAATTAAACATATTTCCATATACTCCTTCACAAAAAACTTTAAACCCTTCATTATCTCTCTTTTCTCGCTGGAGTTCTGTGGTATCAGTGGAATGAAAAGAGCACAGAAAGTAGCCCGAGTACTGAATGGTATCTTAAGGCTAACAGAAAGTGATACAAATTCTAATGTATAAAGTAAAGCTTGCCTTTCACCTTCAAATCCTTTAGCTGGCATGCTCTGAAAGGCAGTCACTCTTTAAAATCTATATATAATTTAATACAAAGTCCAGGTTAAAAGGAGGAAGAAAATTGCACAAGTTTAGCAAAAATAATGTAGAACCTGAAACTGGTTTTCCTTGCAACTTCTTTCCTGTTCTTATAACTGTCAACTGCAGCATTGCTGCTTAAAGGAAAACATAAAAGTGTTGCAAAACAAAGAGCTCCTGCAAGATATTTTGGGGTTTTTTTATGCAAGTATAACAAATATGAAACATGAATAACTATGGACCTAAATACATACACGGATGAGTTTTACTGAATGATGTGGTACAAATCAGCAGAACTCAGTCAGCATTACTCCCCATGTTTGCCTTCTTACTCAAGGATCTCCTTTGGTCAAGATGTACAACATAGAAAAAAAGAATCCTGTTCTTAATGTAGCAGGTTTCACACTGCCATAAATCAAATGCAGAGGTGTTGTGACCAGAAATCCAAGCTATACTGAAAGGAAGAGTATGTGCTTCTGCCAGAGTTTTATTCTCTGCAAGCCAATAATTTTCAATTACAAAAGTTTTCTCAGAAAGCTCTTGAAATTGTCTCGACTTCAGATGAATACAATTTCTTTCTATTCAAGAAATAAATTGTAGACTTCTCTTAGTTCAACCTGACTAGCACTGAATAAATTGAGAATTAATCTGATTCCTCCTCTGATTCTAAAGTCATCATGAGGAGTTCTTTGGGTTTCTGTAAACACATTTAAGAAGGGATTGAACAACTTTCAGCCTACAGATCCAGTTAACAGTGCTTTTGGGGGATTAATTCCTGCTTGTAGCATAACTGGGATATAGCATTGCTGGTGCTTAAAATGTTCAGCCAGTGCTGCAGAGTCTGAAAAACACAGTATTAGAGAAAAAAAGGTAAAATTTAGAAGCAAGAATAATAAAATAAAATAGAAGCAAGAAAGAACTTTCTCCTCACCAGTTTCATTTGCTCTGTAACACAGGAGCACTCAGAAATCAGGGCAGAGAACTTCCTCAGTCACCTGCTTCCACAGCATCTTCTGGGGTTTAAAAAGAGATCTACAGTCTCACATGGCAAGAACATCAGCAGTAAGTCGTTAAATTGGTTTTTCTGAAACACTAAATACGAGGAACATACATCATCTTAAGCATTTAATTGACCAGAGGTGCAGAGAGAATGTCTACTGATTATTTCTTCATCTCAGGAAAGCAAACTTCCACATCCTGCCTTTTGGGAGAAGAGCAGGGGTTTCAGCATGCCTTCCCCTTGGATTCCAGTGTACCTGTGTCCTGGTTTGAGACAAACCTGTCTGACAAATCAAACACCACAGTAAGGAATACACAGCCTTTCACCCTTAGGTGTTAAATGAGGGCCAGACAGGAAACTTTCTCAGCCACGTTTTAAACAATAAACTCCTCCATTGCTTCCTCTTGGAGACTTACCAAACATTTACTAAGAGTTTCCTAGTAAGTTACCCATTTTGTGTTTGTTTTTAACAGAAAGCCACTTTCACCTAGCCAGCATAACTGAGTTCATGATCCCTTAACCCAGAGATATTTTCCCCTGCCCTTCTGTGTTAGGGTTTATATGAAAACAAGCAAGAGCAATTCTTTCTTTATTACAGTGCCTCACCAGTTGCAAGTGGGAAAAAAATATCAATAACAACTTTGAAGCAACTCCCAATGCTTCCTTTTTACCTTTCCTGAAGTAACAAAATAAGAGCTACTGCAAATATTTTAAATATTAAAGAAACAGCAGTAGAGTATCAACCCACACAGCCCAACATAAGTGCCTTTACTGTGATATTTTCTCATTTTTCCACACAAAGTTCTGCTGTTTCTTGGATGAACACTAGAGCAAAGTGTTCTTATACATGCTTCAAGAGAACACTCAAGTGAAAAAAATGGGTTTGCCTTTTTTTAGTCCCATTCCTATCAGACAGAAGGTAATGCAGCCACCAACCACAGAATACACCACCAAACCAGTCACAGCCCTTGCTGGTTTTGAGCTACTTCCCAAGAGAGAAATAACTGATTTTGAAGCAAAGATACACACAAGCTGTACACATTAAAAATGAAAAAGCCATTTCTTATCTGTGTAAATGATCCCTCAGCTCTGTAGAAGCTGGAATGCAACCTAAGTTTATTAACAAAAGAAAAGCCCCTTGAGACAAGACTCACTGAATTGTTGAGTACTGTCAAAAATACTATGAAATATAGTCCAGAGACTAAATCCCCACTGTTAAGATATTTTATTTAATTTTTTTCTTGAATGGGGCATTTCTTGACACAGTAGGCAAGGGAATTCACTGCTGCTAAGAAGGCACCATTGTGCAGCAAGGAACATGTGCTCTCCTCTGTGCTCATCACTGGGTAGTAGAGATGCTGCTTTACAGCCTACCTGGATTTCTCTTTTGGTTTCTCAACTGTTCTTCAGGTTTCTCTCCTCTCTTCCCTTTCTCTGGAATATGAAAGTTATGGAGATCATCACCTTCATATAAAATTGTTTCTACACCAGTCTTGGATGATAAAAAAGAATCCCAGAGTATTTTAGGTCAGACAGGCTACTTGTTATATCAATTTTCCATAAAATTTCCCTGTCCTCTGTAGCATTAACACAGGCAGGTTGGTCTGCAGTGAGGAGCAGAGAGGCAGCTGCATAAATTTGATAATTGCAGCTAAGGCACAAACCTTGCATTGTGGCATCTTTGGTCTTGGTGGACACATCCCAAGGTCAGCCTTCACTCTCCACAGTTCCATCCATCAAAAATAACAGCTTGCAGATTGAATCAACTGATAAGAGGCCAGAGGGCAAGATGCAGAGTAATAGCTCTCCCACATCAAGGTTACAGCTTCTGACTTTCACTGCACAGCAGGCCAAAGCTAATAACAGGGAGCTGTAAGGATCACTCAACAGACTCCATCACAAGAAACATAAAAGAATATGCAGAATAACTGAGAGCTGCTCTTATTTCCTGGGGTACAGTTACTGTGGTAGCAGACACAGCTCCCAGGAAGTTTGTCTCACCCATAAATTACTCAGATAACAGAAAAGTCTGAGTGAAAAAAAACCTCTTGGACGAATTCGGAGTCTTCCAGACTTGCAGGGATTTTGAGAACAGGGAAATTAAATGTTGCCTTTTATGTCAGGTTTTTATGACGGGCAGACAGGGATAACAGAATAAAACTGTGCATGGAAATGGACACACTGAGGCAAGTGAAGCAACTGCCCTTCCTTCACAGGTAAGAGAGCCATGGCTGGAATACAGGCACAAGACAAGCTCAAACTTCACACAAACTTCTGAACCAACAGCATCTGGAGATGAACCTGGCCAAGGGACAAAGAGCATTCCTAAAATCTTTCATATCTCATTCCCATTGACCTTTGGGCCTTGCATTTCTTCTGGGACAGAGAGGTTTTAAAACACCAGGCAAAGGGGAAAAGCAGAGGGCTATCCCAGGACACAGCACAGAATCCCCCTGAAAACCCAGGTAAGGAACACGCAGTAGCAATAATCTCTGGCTTTTCTGGAGAACACATAAAACTGGAAACTATGAAAAGTGTAACTTTGTATAAATAGCTCTTGTGGCTGAAGCAAGGCTTGGGATGCTGCCACATCTCTGAGGAGCTATTAGAAGGCAACTGGAAGAAAAGAAAGTGGTGTGTTCCTTCTCACTGCCTATTCCCCACATCTCTCACTCCACGGACTGAATCAGCTGGCCCTTTTTTAACAATTAATTTAATTTTTAATTAATTTTACAATTAATATGCTACACCCGTCTACTTAACACTCCTGAAGTCCTTGTAAATGCCTCTTTTTGGTGCCTATTCATCCTTAAAATCTGCTGCCTGATAGAGCCAAATTGGAAAGCCTTGTGTTCCTTTTCCTTTGCGTGCTTCAAAGAATAGTGGAGCTGTTTATATACATCAGGACAGAGCATCAATAAGTAATCAGCAAACACCTTAGGAACTGCAGCTGTTTCACAGCTGAGCATCTTTAAAAACATTACCTGAAATTACTGTTATACCCTGCTTTAGGTGCATTTTAGGAGAGTTGTTAATACAGGAAACTTTTGCATGAGTTGCTCACAGGAGTCTCTCCAGCTCGAGGTGCAGCTGCATCCTCTCCTGCCCTAGGCTGTAGTCTCATAAACACATTCTGGTAAACACATCTGGAGACATGCACTGTGATACTAAATTCAGGCTTGTACTTAACCACAAGTATTAATTTCAAGTAGGTCACGTCCAGCTGAGCAGAGCTGCTGCCACCAATGTGAGCTCAGCGTTTTTGAGGATGAAGTTTAGACTGTAAGTAAAAAGATCTTTGTTTGAAAAGGAAGACAGTGCATTAACAGTACATGGCTCTAAAGGCCACATCCAAAATTTTCAATGAACACTTGAGATTTTTGGCCCAAAGTCAGGAATAACTTAAATTGAAATAAAGGTTGCTTACATCTTTTCATGGCTATGCTACACCCCATTCCAACCCCCTTCCTCTGTACCAACAGGACAAAATTTAATCACATGATTTCAACATTATTCCATGAGCTGAATGCTGGGGACTGTGAGAAAAATACCAAAAATCAGCATTTCCTTCTCCTTTTTAAGACCTATATTTATTCATTTGTCACAAGTATCTGTGAATTGGAAGGGGGTGGAATAACAACATGAGTAGCCAAGGAACTGGGTCAGTACCACAGATGGAAAATGCCTGACACATCATAACCTAAGCCCCTGTTTGCTTTGTAACTCAAGCAGTCTGCAACTACAAACAAATAAATCTAGTTTTAAAAGGAGACAACCATCCATAGAAAAAGTAAGTCTGGAGTGTTCAGAGAAGACAGATTTATCACACAGACTGTACTTAACTGATTAGTCCTTCACACAGCAGGAAACCTTCCCGTGCTGGCTCACAGTTCCAAGGTAAGAGAGCCTTGTCTCCCTTTACAACATAAATGCCCTCAGAAGAGACACTTAAATTGATAGAGATTTTCTCATTGCAGAGGTAATCCAAGACTCTTGACACGACACCCTCATTCCTGTGCTGTGCTCCCAGTGCAGAGTGGCAGCAGCAGCAGCCACAGGCCAGCAGCAGCCAGCAGGGAAGCAGCGTGGCCTGAACCAGCATCCAGAACACTGCTACAGTGAAACTACAGACACAGAAGCCCCAGGGGAGCAGGAAAACTTCCAGTGACTCCTCCAAATCCTCTCGAGGTCAAAGAATAAAGGACTTCCACATAGTTCCTTTGCTTGGGGAAGACAGTTGCTGTGTTTTGGAAGGCAGTCCATTTGTCTCTGCTGGGGTTTGCACAGGGGTCTGTGAAGATCTGCCATGGCATGTCTCACACAACAGCCTTACTGGGACACGAGAAATCTCACACTGGGTGCCTCAAAACATTTACCAAGTTCATTATTTCCTGAATTTTGTTGTTTAAACCAACCCTTATTAGCTGCAAGAAGCATATGGGACCCTGCAATAATGAAGCTACTCAGTATTTTTAGCTGTTTAATATTGGATCAGCACATAATCTGGAGCAATCACCCCTCACATTTCATTTTAATTGGGCTGTCTGGAACAGAAGGGTTGAGAAAGGCACACATGTTCCATTTCCAAGCAGTACGTTCAACTGGCTCGTGAAAGGTTAAAATCAGGAATAAGAAAATAGCTTTATTCCCCCAGGAGTAATGCCTGTTGATCAGTTTAAACACAGATGTTTTAAACTCCACATGCAATAAAGGGTATACCAAGGCTCCAGAGATTTGTACAAATAGGGAAATTCCTTCCCTTCAAAGTAGATTCTCATTATAATGTCTTCTACTATGCAAATATCTGACAAAAAAATCATAAAAGCCAAAGCAGTGGGTGGTCTGCTTGGATGACAACACTGATACATCTCTAGTTGATGTCAATATGTGATTTGTTACTGATAAAGAGCACTCAAATATTCTCAGAATGGAAATGTTTACATAGCCAGGCAATCAACTGATCAGTCCCATACAGACTGAAAGATCTGGATGTGTATTCTTAACCAGGCTTCTGAGTGGCCCAAGGGGAATAAAGACCCATTGCAGCACCCAACTCTCACACACCACTCAAAATTAGCAGGGTCAAATGCACTTTTTTTTCAATCACAAAACTTGAAAGCACTTTTTTTCCCTTGAAGAGATCACAGCAGTAAAAATCACTACAGAACACTGAGAGAATATTTGCACGTGAATAAATCACGGCCAAAATTTACAAGTTGAATTTCCTTAAACCAGTTCCTAGTTTAGTGGTGGGCAGCTCTGCAGGGCTCTGTGTTACCAAAGCACCACAGTAACACAGTCCTGAGAGTGGTTTTTGGTAAGTGATTACAGGGCACATCCCACTCCCTGGGTACCTACAAATTCTCAAAGTCTGTTCATCTCTCCTCCTTCATTTTCAGACAATTGCCTTTATTGGTAAGTAAGGAAATTTTTGGATGTAAAATCAAACCAAACCAGCCTGTCTTAGAGATTCCTCTTATGCAGCAGCAAACCTTGGATCCATTCTCAAGAACTGATAACTTTAATTCAGGCACTTCCCAACTTATCACAAAGTTTTCAAATATTGTTCATATTTGATTACATTTAATAGCAACATCCTTGGAGAATTTCATAGGCTGCCTAACAGGTCCCCACAAAAAGTTCCTCATTCTCCTGTACTGTGGGAAATTGTGCTAGCAGGTAAGAACTTTTATTTAATGGAGTGAGAGAGAAGAAAAGGAAAAGTGAATTGAAATTAGATGTTATATCCTAACTTACCACAGTGAAGATGGAAACAGATAAATGAGTCTTGAAACAGCATTTTTGGTAAATAGCTAAAGCTGATACGAACAGTTAATATTCTTTTCCTTAAATTATCTCTGGACTCCATTTCTGTATCTAATCCACAGTTCTCAGGGTTTTGATGCTAGAAAGGCTTGAAAGAGCAAACGCCATCAGTGAGCTGTATCAGGTTCCAAACACACAATCCTGTGGTTCAAGCAGGGTGATGTACCTGGACACAGCACACAGAACAACTGCAGTACCAGGGAGAGGGGGCAGCTGGAGTTCTGAGTATCAGCACAAGCAGCTCTTTCTGACCCTCCATGGTCATTCCTGAATGCAGAATCTTTGATGTAATTACAAACTATATTACCAAGGAGGAACAAGGCTGTATTGACAGTGCTGGGCTCTTAGAAACCACGAGTTTCATCACAACATGGGTAAGATCTTCCTTTGCCCTGTGATTTGAGGGTGACAGACAGTGGAGTGGCTCAGCTGTTTGTCATTTAAAAACAGGTTCTGCCCCTCTAAGAGTCAGCAAACCTCACAGATCCCTGGGGAGACAGAGGATGTGAGAGAGTGAGCCTGCTGGGGAGATCCTGGGCAAGAGAAATGCACCTCTCAGCCCTTTAGTGGGATACCAAAGGCAACTCAGCCAACCGTCATGGGGGACAGGAGATGTTTTCCAAGGGCACACAGGACTGTTTGAGGTTTCCTCCAACTACAAAGGTCAGAAATGAAGAACCAGGACACGCAGTTTTGGCTGAGGCAGCAGTTTGCACAGCTGTAGTTTACTCTGTGCCCCACATGGATTGCATAAATCATCCACAGTCCTGCCATCTTCTCACTACCAATGCAAGGGCTAAGAGAACTCACAAGGTGAGAAGCTGAATGTGTTCCCTGCACTCACTCAGGAGCTGTCTCAGCTCTCGGCAAGGTGGGTGGGACAGTGCTCCCTTCCACAAAAGGCAGCTCCACAAAGGCAGTGTTGGTCACCAGAGCTCCTCACCCCTCACCACCCTGAGCTAACCAAGCCAAAACACTACACTGAATGCACCAGACAGCTCAGAAACATGGCTTTGTTTTTGATGAACTGGTTTTAACATTATTTCCCAAGAAAGTAACATTTAATCATGGGGCCTGTACACTCAGCATCCTTTTTTCATGCCCAAACGACTTTCTTATTAGATATATGAACTAATATCTCTAAGGCAGAGCGACAAAAGGCAGCTTTTTGAAAATGCTAAATAGTCTTCATATGTGTAATTTAGGTTTGTATTTGACACTAAACTAAGAACAAAACACAGTTTGACAAGGTCAGATGAAGGTGCTGAGCACAGCGATTTGTAAGAGAAACTTGGGCATGGCAACACAGCTCTGCTGATGTACTAGAAAGGCATCCCTCCAAGAACCTTCTAACACCCTGCTTAGTATTCAATAAAACCTATTAGGGCAACCACTTTGACTTCTAATATGCTTTGTCTCGTACATCACTGGCTCATTATTCTTTGTGAACATGTTGTCAGTATTTAATTCAACTAAGTTTGTATCCATGGCAATGGTCAGGAGTAAGCTAAAGAAAAGGGGATGTAGCCATAGGCCAGCAGCTCAGTAACAAAAAAATACAGCAGCCAACTAATGAAGTGAGAAGAGGTGAACAGGAGTGAGGAGAATGCCAACAAAAGAGGGGGGAAGTTGTAACTACAGTTGTGAGGGAGGACAGAGAAATGTGTGAAGCAGCCAAACTCCACTTAGACTGTAATTTGGCATATCTTGTCTTTTTAGCACTACTAACACTTGGTGGTCTATTCCAGTAAATACAAACAAGCTCGAAGGGAGATGCTAATTCCTTGCCACATCAGGTCTGTCAAAGTGAAGTGCTTATCTACATGAACATCCCGTGCTGCTTTATCTCTCACAGAACAGGAAAGCAACACAACCCTCATCTCCCAAGCAAATTCCCTTACAAAGGGCTTAAAAGGTTTCAGACCTTCCTTAAAGGATAATACAGTTGTCAAGAAGGTAACAAGGCCCACATTAAAAACTGTGCCACTTGCAGGAAATGACTGACAGCAGAACAAAATTGTGACTATCTTTACTATGCAAACGACTTACTATAAGCAGCTCTAGATGAAATCCCAGGTTATGAATCTACACAACCCTGATGCTGATCATTAGAGAAAACTATATAGTAAACCATCAAGTAATTGTAAACCATCAAGAATGAGCTTTAATGAAATTCACCCAAACTGGAAAAGTGTTTTGAGATATTTTCCAAAATTACCACAGGCTATAGAGGTTAATGAAGCACAAAACACACAAGCATCTTCTAGTTTCAGGTTTCATTACAAAAGAAGCTCTTATATCCAGGTTTTAGGGCAAAAAGAGTACCTCAAGCTGTCATTAAATCAGTCAGCTCAGTATTAGAGATTATAATCACATCTCATTCTAACAGTACCTTGTGCCTTCCAGGTTTTAATTCTGAGAGACTGAGTTAAAAGAGATTAATCCCAGCACAAATATACCATCATATCCTTATGCATTTTTCTCAGGTACAGACTGCAGTTTTTAATACAGAAATGGCCAGCTACTTATCTCCCCTTCTAGTTAAAATGAGTTGTTTCTTTCATAAGTCAGGGAATGCTTTCTAGTAACCAAAAGTGTCAAATCTGCAATGCACATGAAAGCAACTGAATTCAGTCTGTTTAGAGCCCTGTACATTTAAAATTCCTTCTGCATGACTGCTCTTTAAACAATATACCTGAAATCGGAAGATCTTGTAAAATAAGCAGCTTTGTCTGCACTAAGATGTTGCATTAATTTGAGTAACATGATTTTGAAATCACTTTGCCTAATTAACACAATTCTCTCACTCACATAAGACTGCACACATCATCTCACATCATCCTTAAATAAAGTGGCCAAAGATTTCACTTTTAAGAAATTATCAAGAACAGAAAACATCTGTTGCCCCAAGTATTTGACAGACTGGAGAATGAGGAAACACTCATTCACAGTGGCAGCTGAACATATGTGGGTTACCATCATACACATTATTAGTTGAGCTTCATATTTTACTACTTTTGCCACAATAGACAAACTCAATTTTGGTATGTAAACAGAAGGAACAATTTCGTGAGAAGCTGAAAAACATCAGAGTTTGGACAAGTTCTTTCTTCTGGTAGCTCACGGTAATGTCAGATTAAAGATATTTGGGCTAAAAGGTGGGGTAAAGCTTTTTCAATTTAGGAATCCTTCCAACACCACGTTCCTCTTCCTTATTTCCACAGTATACTTAAAGCCATTGAATATGGTCCTGTGGCCTCTGGAGCATGTAATTACTGAGGTAAAATATGAAAACCTCTATTTGTCTTCCTGTGTTGCCAGCCTTGAGGCTGCCAAAAGGAGAAGCACTGCTCCGTGTTCTCTTGGGCTTTGTCAGAAAGATTTTAATTGTCCGAACCAACTAGAGCAGATCTACCAAAATATGCACATTCCACCAGCTGCAGGTAAGATTTTTGAGGTTACAGCAAGAACAGGGAAAGGATAAAATCCACCCATAAGTCCAAGGGCAGCAAGGAGGCACATTCCATGCTGTTGCAACTGTCTGGAACCCCCCTTACCTGTCTTTACAAATGAAATAAAAACCCCACAGTGACTCCAACACCCACAGGACAATTGCCTAAAAAAGAATTCAGAATATCAGTTAGGAGTAGTCTCCTCTGCAGCTTTTCCTGGCTCCGAGGTTGGTTCACAGTCAGTTGGGCCTTCAGAGAATAGAGCTGAAGTCAAATTGTCCTGTGATTCTCTCTGGAATTTTTGGGGCCATGTACACTTTTACACTGAGTTCAATGTTCAGCCTAGATTAGTCAGAAAGACTATCCTATTTTCATCCAAGGAGAAACATGCAGCTTGCTTATTCCCTAATTCTTTGCAGTGCTCTGAGCTTCCACACCGAACAGAATTAGTTCTACTGAATGAATTCATCAGTTCTAGCAGAAACTAAATTGTTAAAAATTACATTCTCTCACTTTTCCAAGTTATTACTAAACTTGGGATTGCAAACTGAAAGAATGGATGCCAACTTTCCTCTTCTGCCTATTCATAGGAACAAATACAGCCCAAATACATCCCTTTCCCTAAGGAGTGTTAACACTGATCAGGACACTGCCAGTATCACTCAAGTTGCAAATCAGGCAAGGAGGAGTTTTTTTCCTAGATTTCTAGTAAGTCTTTGATCATTCAGCTTTATCAGCCTTTTATTATCTCTGATGCTTGACAGAATGTTGAGCAGCTCCTCTGTTCAGTAAGGCTGTTGTCCAGTGTTTGATTTTTTTATGCAGGTACAACTTTAGCCTTTCTTTTCACTTCATATAAATAAAAAAGAATGGTGTTGGGTTTATATATCTAATGTATACATACACACACACAAGAATTCCCATTGTGTTCTTTCCTGGCTGAATCCCACTTTGAGCTTTTCTACCTCACTGAAAGTGGGCAATTTTAAATGTGATATGCAGCATCTCTCACAGTCAGCTTAAATTTGAGCATATTTTCCTGGGCATTTGCTAAGTATTTCATGTAAAGTGCATCATAGCAGAGGAGAAGGAGAGTCCATGAGTGCTGTGGAGCAGAATACATCCCAAGAACTTTTGTTAAGCATCCCTTTCTGGGAGCAGGGCCATGTTCAGAACTATCCAGAAAATAAAACAAAAGGCTCAAGCCACACTTTATCCAAGCAGGCAGGTTAGAGAGGTTCCAAGATGAACTCAGACATCAGCATGTGACTCACGAGAAGGGAGAAGGAGGGCTCAAGGAACAGAGTTAAATCTGCACACCCCAACATGTCACAGCCCTCAGTCAGTTTATGGAGGCAGAGGTGATAAATTAATAAATTTAGATCATAGAATCTCTTTCCAAATAGCTGGAGACCACGGTCTCAGACTTTAAGAACACAGAGTGGGGCTGGGTATTTTATGTACATAACACATAACTATAGAAACCTCTTGATTTTATAGCTACTTTAGGGACACTTACATTAAAGTTACTGTTTACCTCCCCTCTTTCAACACTGAACAAGCATCTGTAACATGTGGATCCGAACCATATGAATTTGAAAGGTTTGTTCTAGAGAGTAAGGACAGGAACACAACAATTTGCATAAGCAACAACTATTGATTATTGTGGGGCTGCACATACACAAGAGCTGCTGCCACAGCTCCCTATTATTTCCTGGTGCATTTATGCAGCTCCTGGATGACTTTTCTCTGGAATCTACTGATTCCCCATTTGGAATTGTGAATGAACAGTGCAGTGTCACTGCAACACTGACAAATACACTAGAGAGGAAACTGCATTCCTTGATGGCAGTGGGGCTTTTGTCAAGGTTTAAACAAACACATGTGCTCCACTATTATTCCTTGCAGCAAGCATGCCAGACTGCAGTGAAGGACAAAACAAAACCAAACAGCCACAAAGCAAAACAAAACCAAACCAAAACGATTTTATCATCAGAAATCCTAAGTACTTTCCATCTGGGATACTTCCATAGTCCTGCTGAAGCATTAGCAGGCACATACTGGTGCAGCTATAAACTGCCTGCTGTTCTAAGGTGTTCCATAGAGGAGCTCAGTGCTGGTGCTTCCAGGGAGTTCTCTGCATGCAGCTCAGTGGGAATGGCAGTAACAGCCTGCAGAGGTTTAGCAAACCTACTGCAACAAGAGAGGTGCACATCAACTAAAGACTTCTTGCATGTTTTGGGGTTTTTTTACCTCCTTAAGTCATGTAAGCTTTTAATAGAATAATTCAACTTTGCAGAAATAGTGCAAAATTCTTAAAATACTTGATTTTGTAATTAATGTTGCACTAACATGAGAGATCACCTGGTTCTCAACCAGTGCCCAAACTAATAATTCTCCTCTAACTATGGATGATGATGAGAGATGACTGGAAATATATGCTTTCACTTCTTTAGAAGACACAGAAAACAACTCTGTTTTGCTGCTCATCCCTCCCATCGAAAAGGCACATTTTTCACTATGATAAAAATAGTTGCAAAGAGTCAGGAAAAGCAAGGATACTTACAATGGAAATAAGTGACCTGGAGGTATTCAAGACTCAACTGTGCTTACAAAACATTGTGTTAAACCTTCATTAATCACAAAACACAACATTTTTAGAAATATTTCTGACCTGGTCAGAAATAGGGAAAGCCTAAAGGTTCTTTAAAGTCCCATCCTCAAGATTTCCAGCCCAACTGCACACAGGAAAGCAATTTAGATGAATCATTCAGCACAGTTTTTCATATCTCAAAGAACAAGTTTGATCATCCAGAATCACTACCTAAAACACAGTATTGCCAATTTTGTGAGTCGTCTGCAGCTGTGTAATAAATATCTGTAAAATCAACAAGGCAAGAACCTTAGATGAAGATCACAGAGTATTTATGCCAGCTGGAAATAATGGAAATGGTTTAGGCCAACTGCTGCATTTTGTTATTCTGATTTTCAGATAAATAACATCCAGTTTGGATTGGAGCTTGTCAACAACCGACATTTAAACACATTTATAAAGAAAATTCTATGATTCTTGAAAAAAAAACAAAAAACAAAAAAACCCAAGTTGTTATTTCTTCTAAAACATGTTGGCCTTGAACTTTTTTTTGCACTGCATCACAGATTTATTTACAAGCTTTAACCAGCATTGAAAAATGCAGAAACTAAATATGCAAACTGTCATCAGAATAAAAGCCACTTCTGCTCTGTTAGTCTTGGTGAGAAAAACAGCTTAGTGTCACTGAAGTACAGCAGACAGAGCCTGAAGAGATACTTTCCCAAGGCTTTCAATGAAGTCTTAAAACAATGAAGTAGTACTTGACAAAATTTCCTTTGGCCCCACAGGGTTGCAAAAGGAGAAGAATTTTTTTTTTTAAAACACAATCCTTTAACAACCAAACATCTCCATTCCAAAAATAAGAATTAATTCTTCATCTATTTCAGTTTATTTGGTGATAATTGATTATATATTGCCTACAGAAGGAAAAAAAATCTTGAAATCATCCTTTCACCTGAAGAAACTGCAAGTAATCTACTTCAGCACAGAGAAGGGCAGTTAATGCCTGCACTGCTGCTCTGGAGCTTTGCTTTCTGCTTTCTCCTTTCCTCTCACCACCAATGTGCTTATAAAATAAACAAACCCCTCCTGCAGTTAAAGGGGTCTCAAACACACTTTCAACATATTCCTGTGTGGTGCTTTGTTCTCCCCCACCTGCTCCAGTTTTGTGCAGCCCCAGCATGGTCACACACTGAACGCGCCAGGCAAGCCTGGGTCAGAGCACAGACAGAAAAACCTGCTTCCAAAGACAAGGCAAAAAGAAAGCATTTGCTCTTCCCTGCAGTTCAGTTTGTGCCCTGAGCAAAAATAAAAGCATCAAAATGATTTTCTAAATTCCAGTGACTTGGAGAAGTCTCTTACCAAGGGCCAAACACCTCCCACTGGTTCGTGCACGCTTGCATGTCAGCCTCTTACAATTCACACTTAGCAAGCACGCCTGGCTTTTTTTCTTAAAAGGAGGGATTTAGCTGCTCCTTCATTTTAGGTATCAGAGGCTGTTGTATGTTATATTTTCAGTTATGCTTCCCAACTGTCATCCCGTTAACACAAAGAGCTATTTCCCTGCAGTAGGATCTGTTACCAACACATGCTTCCCAACTGATTCTTCTGGCTTTGAATTAAGAAAGTTATGTGTCCGGGTCTCTCCAGGGAAAAAGGTTGTCTTATCTTAGAAAATCAAAAGCAAGATCAGGGGTGAGGCAAGGCTACTGAAGAAATGAAAGACTTGTCAGAGTCCTGGGCTATATGGCAAAAAGTAAGGGCTCTTTTCCTGAAAGATTTTGCTCCAGAAATGTGAAGAGGCTTTGTCGTACTTTAACCTTCCTTAGTGGGACAAAGATACAACTGAAAACCATAAACTCCTCAAAAAGCCCAAGCTGTAACTTGCTAACAACCTCCACTTAGGGAAATACAGCTTTTTACAAGCAGAAAATAAAACTGTGTGGAATATTGTTAAAAGACACAAATATGAATCCCATTTTAGAGATTTTGAACAAAAGGTAAAGACAATGAGAGTTCAGCATTGCAGCCAGAGAGAGGCCACGAGCAGAACCCCAGGACCCAGCCAGGTGGAGTGGTGGGAGTGATGCCTTAGGTTTTAACTTTTATATTTTTCCAATCCTGCAGTGCCAAGTATAACTCTGCAGTTCCTTGGAGCTCGTTCAGTGCTGTTCTCTCATGCTCACACTGACATAACAAAGCCTCTCCAGCTCGCTCTCCAAGGACACCCAGACCCTCCTGGGCCCAACAACTGCAAACCTTCATCTTGGGGAGAGGGGGGCAAGCTTGGGCAAATTCCATCCTTGCCTGGCTTCTGCTTGGGCAATTGATGCTGATATCAAAGTGGGAAGAACTCGGGAGCTGTCATTGTCCATTTTGGGATGCACTGAGGCAGGAGCCTCTGGAGCCCAGAGTGTACCTCTGAAGGCCTTTCAAATAAATCCCTCCTTTATTCCTGTCTGGTCTCTGTTTCTAGGGAGCCATTTAAGGCATCAGGAGCACCACTGGATGCCTGTGGAAGAACAGCTCCCACCATACAGAGGGGTCTCTGATCCATTTTGGGTCAGCTGCTGTTGACTATAAATGAAGTAGCACAAAGCTGAAAACATAACAGTATGACTTGCACTGTGATTTTTGTAACAAAATGAAACTAAAAGCTCATCATTAACAATCTTTGCAAGTGCATGAAATAGCTATTTAAGTAGAGGCAATAACCTTTCTAAGGGTATAACATGATCTAATGTCCACGATTTTGCACTTTCTTTTGTTAAGTGGTTCTTCCTGCAATTAGTGTCAGCGCTCCTAGAAGTCAAAGATGAAAATGCTTCTCCACAAGCAGGACTCTTAGTATTTAATGCAAAGAAAATGCATTTAACAGACGTCTGAAAGGCAGAAACACAAATGAAATAGAAGAAAACAGGTCTGAAAACAAAACCTAATTTGTAAGCCACTCCAGTTAGCGGATGTTTACTGGTCTCCTTTGAAAGCTCCTCCTATGCCAGTCTCCCCACAGAAGCAAGATGTGGAGAGGAGTTCACATTTCCATCTTTTTACTTTGCTGAGCGGTGATGAATGTCTTGTTTTTAAAAGAATGAAGCAGAAAGGAGGCATTGCCACTTCTACATTCCAAAACCTATTCTTTCTGAAATATCCTTGGCTATTGGGAGGCGAATTTAGCTACTGATCTAATTTGTTTCAACTTATAAGTACTAATACCCAAGCAAACATATGCTGAACAGGCTGGTTAAGAATATTTAATGAGAGTTTAGTTACTGATTTGTAAATGAAAAGTGCAAATGTGGCAGTTGCCATAGATCCTTGTAGTTCCTTGCTGGCACTGAGCCCAGCTAGACTTAAAAATATGCAACATATTGATGGGAAAAAAGAAGAAAAAATTTTAATATTATGTGTAAAACTTGCTGTGAAAATACAATTCTGCATATGGATCTTAATGTAAATTGTAGGAGCAAGACAAAATAATTCTGAATGCATTTATGTATGCCTTGTGCTGATGGGATTAATGCAAATATTACAGTCACACCATAAATTCACAATGAAGTGAATGCCTACAGGCAATTCAGTCTTCTGTCCTTGGTAGCTGTGAACAGAACTGTGTTCTGTTCTACATTTGTCAGCAAATGAAACGGTGAGGAATAATCTCTTCACTTGTACCTACCTCTTCATGACATTTCTGCCTTGGAAGCAGGAAGGCCCTTTAAGTGAAAAAAGAGCCACAGAGAAGACACAGCATGTTCTTGTTCCTGGAAAATAGAAGGAATGCAAGGAGAGTGAAAGGGCTGTTAATAAAACCTGACACTAATAGAAGTTAAACCTGCTGCATTCATAAATTATGACAAACTCCAGTACTCCCCTCCTCCCCCAATTATCATACCCATTTCTGTAAACCCTTGCCTCATTTTCTTTCCTAACCCTTGTCTAGAAAGTAAAAGAAGCCCTGAGAACTGGGCACTAAAGAGCTGCTACTGAAAGAGATGAATTGTCAGCACCCTCAGTTCTCATCACCAGGCAGGAAAGATATTTAAGATTGGAGATTTCTGGGTGACCTGCCCAGGGTGGCACCATCCATGTGAGGACTTTTTCCTATGGCACAATCTGACCCTCTCAAGACTGGGCCTGTGGGTGCTGTCCCTCGTACCAGCACTGAGTGGAACATTCCATCCCTGATTATTTCCTGGAGGGCAGCTGCAAAGCTGCCTCTGGGTCACACTATTCCCCTCTTTGCCAGGGAGGAACCCAATGGGAGCTTCTCTTCATTGAGCAAGCACAGCTCCCTCAACCCCTGATGTCAACTCATACTGATGCCAGAATGATTTTTTGCTTTTTCTTTCATACCCCTCTTACACACTCTTTTATATGAGTTTTATGTATTCTTAGTGCTTTTAGCCCACATAATTGTAACTTTCCAAAGCTGATAACTCAGCTCAGCCCCACAGTGCTGTTAAACCAGGAGACCAAACATCCTGGGAGCCCCAGACACCAAGGGCCTCTCCAGAACATATTTTTGTAAACTCAGATAGGCCCATCCAGGGGAAAAGTTCCTCAGAATGAGGGGTTCACACGAGCCTCTCATTGGAGAATGTTTGATCAATATACTAATTTTGCAAGGCCCATAATTGTGTGTATTTCACTGTAAAAAGATGCATGCGTTTTCAGGGCATTCCACCTGGACCAAGTGCTGCACCCAAAGATCCTGAAATAAATACTGAGGTAAAAACCCCTTTTCCCCATAAACGATGTTTTCATTTTAATTTTAAGACCAAGGAAAGGCAGCAATACCCTGCTCCTTGGGCAGGTAGAATTTTTCTCTGCCATGCATTCACAGGTTACCTCAAAGTAATCCAAAAAACAACAGGTGTCAGAAAATGAAGCACAGAATTAAATGTTTAAACAAGCAAGTACTGCAAAACACTGCACAGACAACATTAACACTTGGTGCTTGTCCTGCATGGTCAGCCATGGTGTGGATAGAAAAGTCAGTTCCCCTACACACTTTTGCCACTACAGACTTCATTCCCTTTTACAACATTGATATGAATGGGACTGATATTATTTCACACACATGGAAACCAAACCAGACAGCACTGACACCTGTTTTGGCAGACCCCATGTCATGACCAGGAGTGAGGGACTGTCACTGGACTCGGCATTCAGTCTGTCATCTGGTTTTTCACTTTCTTTCATTTTTTAACTCACAGCCAGCACTGAGCAGTCCTGCAAGGCACAGCCAGGCAAACCACAGCCACCTGCAAAGCCCCTGCTTTGTGCCATGTCCAGAGCCACTCAGGAATTCTGTGGGATCAGAAAGGATAAAATCCAGCTTTTCAGAAGAGCCTTTAATTTCTCTAATTCCCCGAGTAGTTTGCAAGGGCCCCTTTCAGTCACCACACGCTGTCCCAGGCACTGAATGCAGCACAAGCTGGTGCAAAAATCCCTCAGAATGGAGCACATCCAGCACTTCCCCAGCCTGCTCAGCAGGCACCAGCTGCAGATGGAAGGGATCACTTTGAGAGCAGCTTCAGAGCATTTATCATCACACCCCAGCAGTAATCTGTCTGTGAAACTGGAGGTTTACATTTTGGTCACCTGTGGCTGGATTTACAAATTTATACAAAAAACACAAGTCTGCGAAGTTCCTCTTTTACAGATTTCACGTCCCCACTTCAGATTAGAAACATACTTTAGCACCTCGAATTAAACCTCAAGGAAGTTCCAAAGTAGGGAAAAATCCAATATATTCTTGCCTCTTATCAGTACCAGAAATTTCAACCACTTTAGATGATTTTTTTCCCCTTTTTCCTACTCTCCAAATCTATCCTATATTAAGAAAACAAACAAAAAAAACAGAAAACAAAACCAAACACACTAGGCACACAGAATACCAGCATGTACCTCCATCTTAAGTTACTAAATTGGCAAAGTTATAAGCACTTGGAGATGAATTTTTCAATAGAAAACTTTAAAAAACCTCAACTGGACACACTTATATTGTGTATGTTGAGGGCATAACCTCAATGAATTAATACAGTACCATAGGGAACATTAAGACATCACACTGAAATACAAAAATCACTGAAGAGTGGAAAAGAAAAAACACCCCAACACTTAAAAAAAAAAATAAAGGAAGTCTATTATTTCAAGAACATTTTCTGTGAGTGATGAGTCCTGTTCCAAGCACCCTTACCCTTCCATGTCCCTTGAGGACAGCAGGGCTGCCACAGGGGTGTCTGTGTGCTTGATCCACCCCTGGCATCCTCTGCCCACAGACACACAGAGCAAACCATGCCACAGAGGCACAAACCCTCAGCCAAACACGGGTCAGCAGCTCAGAGTCCTGCAGAGCTGCTAGTGGGAAAAGCCTTCAGGTTAAATAGAATCTTCCACTGTCTCAGCTATGGCTGGAAAGAGTTAGAAAGCAATTCAGATTTTTATGTGTTTATAGGTATTTAGAAAAATGTTTATATACTCTAATTAAGTTTCTATAGTCCCTTCTAGTTCCTTCCACAGGATTTCTTGTCATCCCTGAATGGTTACACAGCCGTTATTAAAGCTGATTACACACCAAACAAAGCATCTGAGCATAGTTATAAACCCTTTACAAGGAGCCATGATCTAATACAGGATCTACGTGGCTCATTAAGAATCTGAGGAATTACCCTGAAGAAATGTGCCTCTTTTATAGAATATTATTTGTGTAAAAAGCACTTTTATTGAGTTCTTAAATTACACTGGCATATAAACTGCCAATCAAAACTGCCTATAAAGAACAAGGAAATTAATCTGGTGAACAGGCACAAATGATGAAGACAAGGGCTGAGAAATCAAATGAGTTACCACCATGCAACAGCATCTGAGGCAAAAGATACATTTTCTACAGGCAGTAACATTTATTACATCTATCAGTTCAAGTCTATTGCTACCCCAGCATCAGCAAGTTCAGTCAAAGTTGAAACAACTTGAGAGGATACTTTTATGAGGACGATTTTGCCCAAGCAAAATGGGAAATGAAGTTCAATGTCATTTGTCACTGGCTCCTGTGGGGTCAGGGGAGACCAGCCTGGCTTGTTTTCTTCAGCCAATAGGCCAGCATTGAGTATATGAGGAATCATATCACTAACTTGGACATTAATTCACACAGAACTGAAGTCAGAACCCACCTTCCTTATCATCATGGGAGCTTGGCCACTTGGACTATAAACAGGGCAACTTACATAGCTGCTTATTTCACCTAAGAGAAATTTTGTATTTATTGGTCTCTTATTTCTAGAAACCTAACTGACCTCAAAAGCCAAGCACCACACAAACTCACTCACTCCACTCCATCCAATCCCACACTGGCAGATGGAGCTCACTTTTCCCGCAGCAGTGACACTGGTCACACATGGGACACTCTCCCTTCCTCTCACTGCAGGTCTCCCAGTGCCACCTGAGACCTCAAGGCTCCCCCAGCTGATCAGCTCTGGCCATGTTGAAAGCAGCAAAATGACCCAAAGCTTTCATTAAAGCCATGATCCATGGCTGCAGTGTGCTGCAAGGTGGTCAAGAGGAGCAGCAGAGACACACAAACATTCAGCTGCTGCAGTTACAGCTTTGCTTTTGTCACCTGCCAGAGGTTTGGGTTGGGTATCAGAAAGAGGTTTTTCACGCAGAGGGTGATTGGCACTGGAAGAGGCTCTCCAGAGCAGTGGTCACAGCACCAGCCTGACCACAGCTCAAGAAGTGTTTGGACAACACTCTCAGGGACATGGTGGAATTCCAGAGGTTATCCTGTGCAGGGTCAGGAACTGGACTTTGATGATCCTTGTGGGTCCCCTCCAACTCAAATATTCTGATTCTTTCTTCATTACCATTGCCAACCAGAAAGCCTAGTGCTTCATTTAATATACAGACAGTCTTTTAAATAGCAACCAATATTGACATGCCATCTTTAACATTTCTACTGCTGATAAAAAAATCCTTTATGTGTTTAGCATATTAATCTCAAGGCAGAGCATTTTCAAAATGATCCTAAACTATCTTGACATAAGGAACTAACTAAGAGTAAACCCACAACCATTGAAAACCATTTAACAAGCTCTCAACAACTTACTAGGCACCCCCAGACTCACAGTTTATCTGAAAGCATTAATCCAACATTTAAAAAAACCCAACTCAAATATATCAATGATTGTGCAGTGAAATAGCAAATGGCAGGAAATTAGAGAGCATCAGAACTTCTGACCAGAACCCTGAGGGCTGCCTGGCTCACTGGGGCATTCAGCAGCTCTGCAGCCCAGGGCTTGTCAATCCAAATCTGACCCAGACTGGCAACAAGCAAAGTCACCCCTTCATTTCCACTGGAGAGCATCTGTCCAGCCCACACAAAAGGAAAAAACCCCAAAGAATGGCTAAGAAAGGTGGGGGTTTTCTTTTGTCATTGGAGTCTAGTGCACCTCAGCTGTGCATAATGTAGCCATCATTAACAGCATTATGAATTTTTATTTAAAACAAAACTAAGTCTCTTAGATTCTTATAGAAGCAGCCTCTAAATTCTGTGTAACTGAAAGAAAAAAAAAACCCAAACCAAAACCAACAAACACACAATCAAAATCTGCACCTACAAAGCATGTGGCTTTTTTTATTCAGAAAAAAATACTTTGACTAAATGCATTAGAACCAGGTACTGGTTCCTCTGACCATGCAAAGCTGTCTTAAAGAAAAAGTGGATATCCATGAATTTGAAACTCTGCCCTAAACCCACACCCATGCCTATAGTCCTAGAGTATGAACAGCTTACTTGTTGCAAACCAGATTTTCTCATCAAGACCAAATTTTAAAGCTTATATGAGATACTTATGACATGGGTTTTTTGTGAACACCACAAAATCAGTTAACTCTTTCTTGTGTTACAGCAAAGTGACTTCATTATTATAGCTATCACTTTCTGTGAAGGACATTATGGGAAAATTTAAAGAGCAAGGTATTCTTTTGCCAAAATAATGTATTGGACAGCAACTGTGAATTTCTGAAGACCTTCATACTGGAAATTTTGCATAATTCTTACTCATACTTTACATTTTACAGAAAAACTTTGTCTGGAGTTCCAAAGGCTGCACGGCAGAATATTCATCACTCAGTATTTCTTCCAGCCTTTGCTCACCAGATTCCTGAGCAAATGTGGCATTAGCTACCCAAGAGATGTGCTTGGGTAGGAATTTTTTTTAGAAAAGACAGGTTAAAAATGTTGCTGTTTGGGGGCAGCTGCACTGTACAGAATGTCATCTCACTGATAGATTTAAAAATGCTTTTTGGCTGCAAACTTGAGAAGCCTATGAACAGCCCTCCTCAAGCAATTCTAGCAAACCTTCCCCCTTTTTTGAACACTGCATGCTAAAGAAGAAAATAAGGTCATGAGCAGAGATGTCAAATTAATTGCCTTCCTTATCTGAAACTGTTCTTCACTGCTGCTGGCCCTCAACAGGCAACTCAAAGCTCTCTCTTGTAAGGCCACCTCTCTCCAATTAGCTCATACAGACACACACACAACAGAAGTGGCTGCTCTCTGGAGTCATATAAGCAGATTAAACTCCATTTTAGCAATGCCCTACAATACTTCTCCACCCGTGCCCAAGCTTTTCCTCTTCTAGTCCTTCTCTTATCTTCATTTCAACCTTCTGTCTGTGACTGTTTCTAGGTTAGGGCTCACTCAGGCCTTGAATAAAGAACAATATTGTCAGCTGAAACCTGAAGTTATTAAAGTGAAATATATCGATAAGTTCTTTCCATCTCTCCAAGATTTCATTATTTTCCTTACACCTTTCACACCAATCTTTGAGCATGAAAGTGTTCTCAGTGGCACTGACAGCAGCACCAAGCTCTTCCCAGCTCATGACTGAGGCAGGGTGAGCAGACTCAGCTGCACAGGGACCAACTCCCTCTTAAGGCTCCCTATTTTCAGATTCAAGCACAGCAGCAAGGGAAAACTTGACACATGCCCGTCCAAACATCTGTTTCTTGCACTCATAAACATGCTCAGTATTGTGTGGAGAAGAGTCTTGGTTTAATTCACTTTTTAATCATTCTGTAAATCTACAGGGGGATCAAATTGTTTCCTAGGATCTGTCAAATCACTGAAGATCCGAAGGAGGATGTCAAACATGTAAATGTTCCATGTTCTTTTGAAATTACTATTTCCTCTCTGTCAAATCCTCCTTGTAAGAGGAGATAGAAGGAAAACTGTCCACAAGCTCAGAGCACTTTCCAGTGATAAAATGGAGACAACAGCATTCCCTGCAGGAGATGCCAGGGAAAGGGACAGAATAAACAAAGTCTTCTCCTGGGTTTTACAGAAACTACTGACATCAGGGGTTTGTTATCAGTCCTCTTTTCCTAAAAATAGACTAGTGTATTAAACAGACCAGGTTTTAGTAATATATCTAACAATAAATGAGTATATTTTACAGACTGTGCTTTATTAGAGATTACTTGCTTTTTAGATTTCAAATTTAATCTTTTCCAGAGGCCTTATTTAAAGTAGACAAGAAATGTCCATCTGGTTTTTACAAGACAAGCTAAACAAGTTTCTCTTGGAAAGAATAATTTTCATCAGACTAGGTTAGCACACAGCTAGAGGTGTTATTGTTTATGTCTAGGGTGCCAGGTCCTGCAATGATATTCAGATTCTTAATTGAGTCCTCACATAAAAAATCCACAGCTCACACCTATGGAGTAACTTGTGTATGTTTCCATAGATACAACTATGACACATATATTGTATGTGGACATATAAGGACAATCTTCTACAAAACAGTCCATACCCAGAAACTCTGAGTTTGGGCCAACTCTGCTGCTCACCCAGCTTCAATCATGATCAAAAATGCAATTAGATTTATCACTTCCCTTTTCAGGGTTACCATTTTTCACATTAAAGAACAGCTATTCCTCTGGGGTATTCAATATGCACCTGAAAGGGAAGAATCAAGTCTCCTGAAAAAGATCATTTTGCTTGTTTCTAGTCAGCCTTACAGGTCCGAAGTATCTGGACTATCAGATGTATACCTACAGATCATTTCTGCATTTAATGACATTCACTCAGGTACCTTTATATCCACTTACCATACAATCACTGGTTAAGTAAGAAGGACTTGCATTGCTTTTGATAAAATCAGTTCAATATTGAACATTGCACATCGTGAAGCTGAAGCCTAAAACTGCAGAGGATAAAGTGGCCTCCATGATGTTCTTTGTTTTAACAATTCAGAACTTGTTGCCAACCAAATCTACTGCAAACTAAGTTTTCAAGCAGCACATGAACAATAACAGTTTCAAGAGAAACATTATTTCCATCACACAAATACTTACCTCACACTTCTGGAAAGATTAATCACCTGAGAAATCCCCACACACAAATTTCCTCTGGTATACTTACAAAGAATGGATATTATAATCAGATCTACAAGTTACTTCTGTTGCTACTACTGAGAACTAAACACCTTTTCAGTAGTTTCAATAATACTTAGCACTGGGGAAAAAGCATTTAAGTATTAAGGAGAAAACATTCTGCACAACAGGCCAATGTCATTAGTGTCTCTGCCAGCCACACAGGGGCCAGATGATCTCTGTGTTCAAGGAAATCCTCTTGAGTCAGTAGCCCAATCTCCACGGAAGTCCTGAAGAAAAAGTTGATGTTACTCCAGGTTTGTGACTATGAACTTTTTTTACATCACACTCAAATGTTAATAACTTTGGAAGGCATTTTAATGGTCTGGGATTCAAACTTCTACCAACAGAGAGTTCAAATCCCAAGGAAAGTATCAATTTCCAGAATAAGCTTCTCATTGAAAACTCTCCTAATGTACTGATCCTTCAACTGCTCTAATAAATGAGTCCCAGGGCAAAAAATCTCTACCAAAATCAGAAATATTTACAGCGCTGTCAGAGTTACAATTTTAAAAAGTAATTATCAAAATGAGACAGATTTAACAGTATTTCGAAAGCTTTAGATGTGCTTATAAAATAAACCATTATCCACTCTCAGTTTTCAGAATTACTGAGAAACAGGAGATCCTTGGTGATACAAGTCGTGGAAGTGTCAAAGCCAGCACAGCCTCTGGATAGGAATAAGCAGCAAAGTGTGGGCTCTGTAAGGGAAGATACCTCACATTATATAGATTAGAGTGAGAAGTCAACAACACAGTATAATCAGAATTCTTAATAAAGCTGGTAAACTTCTCAACACAGATGTTACCACTGAGGAATTTCATTTAATGAAAAACAACCTTTTTATTTTTGTTAACAAAACGGTTTGCCATATTTTCTCAATGGCAGAAAAACATTACATGAAGGTAACTGAAAGCGCAGTTCTAGTTGTTTTCTTCAGAGGGATATTAAAACCTTTCCTGCCCTCATGCACTTTAAGGGGTGAGGAAAGGCATAGAAATTTTAAATTAAGGAAAGAGAAATTCAACCGGAGTAGTGTTTATAAAAAAAAGTTCCATTTTTATTAATTATTAATTCTTTCACGTATCAAGTGTAAAACACCATCTTGCTCATCACTTCACCAATCCAACAGAAGCTGTGGCTCCCTACAAACTTAACAAAAGCTTTTTTTTTTCCAAGAAAACTGAGCATTATTACCACTTACTGAACAACCTTTCCTGATGAATGGAAAGCCATTATTTACAGGAAACCTTTGCAAGGCAGGAAAGACCAGACCTTCGAGCAGGAGAACTGCCTTTTGTTCACCCCATAAACTCTGTGAGAGCTGAAATAAGAGCCAGTGTTACAAACACTGCAGAGCTGGGTCTGGAACTGCCCCAGCACCAACATCTGCATCCACAGCATCACTGGGAGCTGGAAGGGCTCTGTGCTGAAGCTCTTCCCACCTCCCACAGGCTCTTGGCCCCTGGCACTGACACACCACTCCCTCCACTGCCACCAGCTCCATCAGCCTGGCAAAGATCTCCACTGCATGTTCAAAGCACAAGATCTGAATGTCCCTGGGCAGAGCTTCAGCAATGCTTTACAGAAAACAGCATTTGTGTGTGTGTGTGTGAGAATGGAGAGCAGTAAGTTGCTGAGAGAGTGAATTAATATCAAAATCACGTTAAATTAAGCTTTCAAGTCAAGGAACACCAGGCCAGAGCCTCGCTGAATAGGGTCAGCTCTTTCTCTTTATACATTCTCAAGCTTTAACAGCCCTCACTTGCACAACTGCAGACTTATTTTCTACGAGGCTCCCTCCTCGTTCCATACATCACAGGCACCACACAGCTGTAAACCTGCTGTTCCCCAACATTTGAATGCTCCACTTTGAAACGCTCATTTTTATTAATAAAGTAGTAAGTACACCTTAACAAGGTGATGGAAACCTGCAATATGCTGCTGACAGATCCTTTTTCTCGGTGTAAGTGCATAAGTATTCTGAAGACTAGCAAGAACATTACCATATCTCTGCTGGGGAAGGACAAGATTGATGCTGTGTTGTCAGGCAACCAATTGCAAACTAAATATAACAATTCTAAACGCTTGTGTATCTCAAATTCATTAAACACAGAAACTAGATAAAATGGGTTGTGTAACAGAAAACATAACCAGCAGCTTTTTAAAAATCAATGTAATGGTAAAAGCACATGTGACAGCACAATTAGCTAAGATTGAATTTTTCATATTGACTATGCAAATGCCTAGTGAAACATGCAATCCTAATAAGCATGAATGTCTCACTGCATACACCCTCATGCAATATCAAGTTTCTGCACGTGTGCTATGTGAAGAGATCTACGTTCAAAAGAAAGTAGCAAGTGTATCTATAGATTGTTTCCTACTAGACTGACCACACAAAATTAAGCTTTTAACACAGGAAATGTGTATCTTGAAATTTACCCAGACTGGAACACAAACAACCCTGTGTTAGTGGATGGTCAAAATTTTACAGTGAATTGGATGAGAAGAGTGAGCTATGGCACAAAGCAAGTAGGAGACTGATGCCAGAATGATTTTTTGTTTTTTCTTTCATACCCCTCTTACATACTCTTTTATACAGTTTTATGTATTCTTAGTGCTTTTAGCCCACATAATTGTAACTCTCCAAGGCTGATAACTCAGCTCAGACCCACAGCACTGTTAAACCAGGAGACCAAAAATCCTGGGAGCCCCAGACACCAAGGGCCTCTCCAAAATATATTTTTGTAAACTAAGATAGACCCGTCAAGGGGGGAAGGTTCCTCCGAACAAGGGTTCGCTCAAGCCTCTCCTGGAGAATCTTTGATAAATATGCTAACTTTGCAAGGCCCATAATTGTGTGTATTTCGGTGTGATGGAGTGCATGTATTTTCAGGGCATTCCACCTGGACCAAGTGCTGCACCCAAGGAACCTGGAACAAAAACTGAGGTAAAATCCCCTTTTCCCCATAAACCGTGTTTTGGTTTTAATTTTAAGACCAGGGAAAGGCAACAAGACTTATTGCTGGGGGCTGCAATAAGAACACCATATAATAAGTAACATGCACCAACATGATCCTATCCTCTAGAAACAAATGTATTTTTGAGGTATTGTAGATAATTGTCATCCTAAAATGTATTCCAGCAGTAGCAGATGGACTCAGACTAGGAAAGAGATCTGGCAACACTCAAAACATCAGCTTCAAACTTGGGGACACACAATGACATCAGAGTAATTAGCTCACATCATAATCACACTGGCACATCCCGACTGCAACTGAGCGATGTGAAAGTGCTCCTGTGAACGCCACATACATTTGTACACCTACACACCCCCCGTGGAGACTCTGTCCTTGAATGTATTCAAAACCTGACGGTACAATTTTGCCTTGAGCAAACTGTAAATTGTCATTTTAACTGCATGAAATATAAATGCTATCAGGTACATGAAAGAAAATAGAGACAGCTGCATGCAGATAGGGCAAGCAGACCCTAAACCACTCTCTGTCACAATGCAAGTATCAGAGTTATAAATTATAATACATTAGAAGGCTGAGAAAGAATTAATTAAGGGCACAGGGTGGGTTTTTTTTCCTGTGGTATGTTTTTTAAATGCATGCAATTCTTTCCCTGATGATTCTGTCCTTTTCTGTAACTGGAAAGGGGTTTGTAAATGGGATCCATAACCTATAAAGTTTTAGCACTACACTTCAGCAGTTGGGTGAACAAAGTCCTGATAAGAGCAAACAGGGTAAAAAGAAACAGGTCTAAAAAGAACTCAAAACTTTACCAAGCTTAAAAAAAAATCCAATTAAAGTGTGCTCAAAAATATCCAACTTCTTTTCGAACAAATACAGGTATTTTTTTGACTCCCTGGTGTATAATATAGACAAAATATTACCAGAATACTCTGTTGCTGTAAAGTGCATATATACTATGTATTTTGAGAGAGAGCTCAAATAGAAACATACACAATCTGTCTCTAAAATAGCCACTCATACACCAAATTATATGAAGCAATTGCCCGTATCTCACATTGCACAACACTCTCTTTCCATCTTTGTGGCTTGAATCTAGACCTCTGATAGCTTATCACAAGTATTTATTCTGTCTGCAGCACAAACAGAATAAATAAAAAGAGTAATGGATGCAATTTTTTAATGAAAACAGATATATGGGAAGGCCTAATTTTTGCTCATTGCCACTGTTGCGAACAGGAGAAAAACTACAGTAGTTACTGATGTAAAGGAAAATTAGGCCAAAATTATTATGAATTGGCTTTGGAAAGCAATTATTTGTGTTCTATCAAATCCAGTTCTATACGGGCACAGGTAGCTGCGGACACAGCAAACAATTAACTCCACTCTGCATATCTATCTGCTGGTTGGGAAAAACTGTGCTGTTCCAGTAGCATTGACACAGACAGGTAAGAATTTTCATCAGGAACAACATGTGACAAACATGACACTGAGGGAGTCCCCAGCTACTCCACACAACTAAAATGTCCTGCCACGCACCCCAACAACACACCTGCAGCACAAGGCTGAAGTCAGGTGTTAAGCAGCTGGATTAAATTCTCCACAAATCTACACCATCTATCAATGTCCTAGCTGAGAAGTTGGCCTCTCTCCATCTGATCCCACACAAGCCAGTTAAAACAATTCCTTCTTTCTCCTTCTTAATGACACCTAATTACGATCAGAGAAGAGAGCTCCTACCTGCCCAATAATCCACTGCCTGTGCTGAGACACTGGATCCACTCAGCCCATTAAAATCCTTGTTAAATAACAGAGACAATACAGATTATTGAATTTTAAGATGCCTTCAGTTGGAAGGGAGAGTTTGCCAGTAACAATAAGGAGCTTTTCCCTTTTTGCCCCAGCTAGCTGCATGCACCAATTGTGTCTATCCCAGTGCTCTCACAACAGCCCAGGACCACTTGCCTCATGGTATTGATTCATATCACGCTAAAATAATATAAAACCCGAGTTATTTTCTCTTCCTTTTGTTTGTGTAGAAGCAGGCAAAAGCAGTGTAGTGTCAGAAATCAAACACCTGAGTACTAAGGGAAATAAATGGAATAGCTTGGAAGTGAGCTGCTCTTGATGCCAGAGAAACTGAAGGTAGCAAACTGCAGTGTCAATTTTTAAAAGCACTCAGATTCAAAGAATTTAAAGAAATATGGAAAAGAACCTCAGGCTTATGCTGCAGGAGAACTGCCAGAAGTGAAGGAAAATTTAAGGACACATGCATAAACAGAACATATGGAGGAAGAGGCAACACAACGTTTCTAAAAGAAAATCACAACTCGTGAGCTACGAGAGTTCTTGGAAAGAGTCACAGACATATGGACAAGATATATCTGCCTGATATAGCATTGTTGACTTTCCATAAGGCTTCTGATCACACCTACCAGTGAAATTTCTCATTAAATAATCCATGAGGGACATAAGTATACAAGTTAAATTGGTTAAATGTTCAGAAATGTATGACACAAAAATAAATCCACCTAATACAAAAATAAATTCACCATCCGACCCAGGAAGCCTCCCTTGTGGCCCTACTGCTCAAGGAGCAATCGTGTAGAGATCATACATAGCATAGATTTCTGCTAAAGGCTAAACTGTTCAACATATTCATAAATCATCTGCAAAAGGGGTGAACACCAAGATGAGAAGTCTGCTTATGCTGAGAAAGCATCTATAATAATAATAAAATAAAATAATAATGAATAATAAAATAGATAACTTGTCTGCAGAGAGTTGGGGAGGGTTCTGACAGTGCTGAGTGACTGATAGAAGAGCAGATAAAACTACACTTACAAATTCAAAGTGGTGCATGCAGAGAAGGATGATCCTAACTTTAAACACAGAGTGATTGACTTGGAAACTATTACCTGGGAATGAGATTTTGAAGTCCCAATCTACACTTCTGTAAACACCCCGACTCAGACTTCATTAGCAGTTTAAAAAAATCAAATCAAACACTAGGAATTATTAACAAAGGAATAAGCATGCTCTAAACTAAATATATCAGTACTAGATCTGGAAAAGAGGCAGATAAGAGAATGATAAAGATTTTTAAGATAGTGGAAGACAGGGAAAAGTTAGATAGGAAAAAAGTGTTCAATAACTCTCATAATACAAGAGCTATAGGATGTCAAATGAAATTGCAATATGTAATTACATTGTAGAACTCATTCCCTTAGGATATAAAAATTTACAAAGGTTCAGAAATGAAGTGGATCACTGCAATAGTGAGGGAAGTGGTATTATGTGCTTCTCCTGCTCTTAAGCATTTTTCTAGGCACCTGCCCAAGTGTTGCTACAAAGAGGATCTGGGTTTGGAAAACAGTCTGAATTAGGCTCTACTGGGCCAAACAAGCACACTACATCCCACTTCACACCATGTGGAAATTGCATTCTGCAAGGGATTTAACTCTCATGAAGCACTACAGGATACTCTGAGTAGTTTACAGGAAATCAGAAAACAAGTCTAGACGACACAGTTCTCAACATTCCTCATAACAGAATGTTGTTTTCACCCTTTGCACCACAAGAACAGTACAAAGAAAATCACTCAGCAGACCCTGCCCAACCCTAAATCACACAGCCACAAACTCCCAGAGAACCAATGTGCACATAGAAGCTGTAATGGTTTCTTCTAGTTTTAGGAAAGCAGATTAAGATATTGACTATAATGAAAACAGAACAATAAAGGTAAGAGCAAGAAATTTTATCTCAGTCCAGAAACATTAGAGCTTTAAACCTAGGAGAAAATAGCCCATCAACTCCAGGGTTTATGATTTTCCACATCAGATTTTTCCTCTTACCAAATACTAAGAACATTCCTCGTTTTACTTGTATTTATTGCTTTTTTAATATATAGAAAAATGCTGCTTTTGAATTATTAGATGACTACTTTTCCAGGATTAACAATGAAGCAACAAACATGTTCTCAGCCTTACTGCAGCCCTGGAGCCAGAAATACTACCAGCAGCTTTGACACTACAGGAGCCTATAGGAGATATTGTAATAAACTCCTAACATCTTGTTTATGCCATTTATATTTCATTTACACTATATTCCAGTGAAATCAAATCAATGCAAAGTAACAATTTTCCTACAAAACAAGAGCCATGTGGTCCAATGTCACTACTTGATAGTTAGGGAAACTAAGGCAAGAGAACAAGTATTTGTTTACTGACTCCTAACAAGAGTGGCAGAATGGGTAATATAACTTTATTTCTGTATTTAATAGCAAGTATTTCTCTCTGCATAGCAGCCACATTGTTTCCCAACCAAGAGAAAAGGCTCCTTTCTTCTGGATTTGATGCTTTGAGTTGGTCAAGTTGGATTACCTATACTAATGGCAGGGGCACAGAGCAATAAAACCTGTGATCCAGACAACTTGTGATTTATTTCTGCTTCCACCACTGCCCTGCTCTTTGCCTTGAGCATTAATTTCCCCTCTCCCAGCTGAACACCATGTCCCATTCTCTGGTGCCCCTCAGTGGGCTGTAAGCTCTGCTGGGTCAAGGATTGTTTTCACACTCTGCAGCACCACCACTTCCCACAGCCAGGTCTCCATTGCTGTGAAAGACCTTTGGCCCCTGTCCAGGACAAATAGGACATGTGATTATCCCTTCATGTGTGCAGAGGGAGGAAAATAAGGTAATGGGCCAGGGCATAAAGGTAAACAAAAAAAATCATCCTCAGTTACACATGTGGAATGTTCCTGACACAGATAAAACATTCCACCTGCTGGAGAAAGACTGCCCAAAAATACCACAGAGGGGAAATTGGGATGGCTGTGTCAGCACTGGGGTGTTACCAGGCAGCTCCCACTGGAAGCACAGACTGTTCTGCCAACCCTAAACCACGTGGCAGGGCAAGTGTGAAGGTCACTGAACACTCCTTGAATTCTCTCCCCCTCCAGGAACACGTGGGCTAAAAAACTGGAAAGAAAATCAGTAATTCACTACCAATTCAGCTTCCCTTTTCTGCAGGGGGATATGGGATGCTCTCAAGACAGAAGAAAACAAGATTAGCAAACCCCAAGCTCGAGGCATTTGCAGGACAGGTAAGAAGAAGGTGGAGCAGAGTTGGTGTACTCATGGCCAGTCAACTAACTTCTTATTTGAACATAAAGAACACAGTGGAGGGTTTTAATTAATTGGGAAAGGTCAGCATCCAGTCCTACCTTCACAAACCTAAGGAGACATTAACACAAGGCACCTCTGAGGACTTAGCCTGTGAGTAGAATGGACTTTCCTTTTAGCGTGTTTGAGATGTGAGCAGCAAGTCAGAGCCACATGAAGCAGGAGACATCCCACTGGATTTTTTTTTTTAAAAAAAGCACTTGCTGCAATTAATTTGAGCAACCAACTGTAGATGGCTTCCAGCTAGAAATATCTTTTCAATTAGAAGCCACAACTGAGCAAATAAAAGACTATTTACAAACATTTATTATTTATTTACAGACATGCCTGCAAATGGAGCCTTCTCCCTAAAAAATTTGACAGAATCTTAAAAGAATAGCACCATTTTCTGTGGTGAGCATATCAGATACTTTGGAGGTTAAAATGTGTTCCAGGCTAGAATAAAAGTAGCACGTGAAGGGTCATGGGTCAGCTAATTGGAAGACACATGCATCAATGCCCCTAGTCCCATCACTAAGTACACACTGTAGCTAGGAAATAAGGTAATATACTTGAAAAATCAACTTCACATTGCTCTTTTGAATTTTTTCAAATCAATTCATATGTTTAAAAAGTCAGTTCATTAGGGAAAGTGGGTCTTTACATTAGGAATGTTAAAGATTTAAATAGCAAAGGCCCTGGCAGGAATAGCCCCAGTGGATGGTTTTAAACAGAACACAGAGAGAGGGGGAAATAAAAGCCATTAACAGCTCTAGGGTCTTCCAGTACATTCTCCTCTACAAATGCTGAAAAATAAAGGAAAGGAACCTGAAAATGCTCACAAAGTCCATGCTAGTCTCATGTCAAGAATGAAAGAGAGATTCAGTGGAGATCTGGATTTTCCTGAATCATTTAAGTCAGTTGAGTATGGTTTTGTTTCTTTTTCATATTTAATAGGTTTCTGACAGACAGCCTCAGGAAACCTTCTATAAAAAGTCAGAACTTTGATTACATTACTGTCAATATTTTAGGTTTAAAAGACAGATGTGGGAGCTCACTCAACCTTGCCACAAACACATACCTCAATTTTAACTGCACTGCCAACATTGCAATACTGTTTTTAAAAAGCAGCACACCAACAGGATAACTTTTTGATCTCTAAGATACATTTATATATACACACAGGATTTTAAAGTTCAAATCCACTTTAATTCAAAGACGGTTTTGTGACTTCAATAGGAGCAAGATCAGATAAAACTAGCATCTAATCAAGGTGTGTGTGATTACAGCACTTAGTGCTTCTTCCCAGCTGTAGATTTATGCTACAGTGAGAGATGAAGCAATCCCCTTTAACACGCTCTAGAACCAAAGCTGCAGCATGACTCTGCCTGTTCTCAGCAGCTCAAAGAAAAGGACAGCCAGAAATCAAACTAAAACCAAAATATTTATGTTTGCTGTTTCCTCTGTATAGAGGTCAGAGAATGAATGCCTTTAATTTGAGTGTCTAACTAACTTCTGAGTGCTCAGACTGCAGACTAATCCCATATCTCAAGTCAATTTACTTAAGGGCATTAAATGCTTTGAAAGAAAGATATTTACACCAACAGACTTTCCATTGCCCAGTGCTTCATGCCAGCATGTGTGAAGAAATGAACATTTTTTGTGTGTGGTATCAACAACTACTGAAATGAGACCACTTCTATCTTGCCTGTACCACCAAGACAGCCACAGATAACCTTTAAATCAAGTCCTTCTGCCCACACAGGCAGACACCACAGGTGCTCTGTACCCATTTCCACAGCGAGCATTTCAGCAGCATCCCTGCATCCCACCATAGATAAAATGATGTACAGAGCTTGTAAAGAGCTTCTGGCACAGCTAAAACAAGCACAGAGCAGAAATAAAACAATGGGATTTCAGAGAGAGTTTCCCACACTCTGGACTACCTCAGTATATTAAATCTGCTCCTCACTGTTTACCACCACTCCTGTGGCCCACAGGAGCCAGAGACCATTTGGGACGTCAGGGAAAAGCACATTTTCAATACCTACAGTAACTGTGACTTTGAAGCTTGACCTGCATTGGTCATCTCCACATTGGAAGACCTTTCCCACGCAGCACAACATCCCAAAGGCACAAGGCAATGGCAATTAGAGTTAACATCAGGCCAACCCCACAGCACCACGGGATTGGCAACCACTCTTCACAATGTACTCCACAAGTGTTTGCCTTTGTGTCCTGTCAATTTAAACACACTTTATCTTCCCACCTCAACAGTATCAGATTTTAGATTATTTAGTGATATCTTTTAAGCAATGGAGGAGCAAACCTGTGCATTGCACATATTGACAGCCTCTGAAATTATACTTAGACCTGAAGAGAAAAATCTACTTCTAGAAGCAACTGTTTTACACAAAGTATCTCTTTTCCCCCTTACCTCCCTTTCCCTTCAGCTCACACCTTCCAATTCTCCTAAAATGAATACATATAGAATGGATAAAGCAGTTGAATTCATTAACATTTAAGTTTGTTCTTCCAGATAGTTATGCCTTATATAGAATAGCCAACAAAGTCAGAGTATTTCAAATACGAACTGCTGCAAGCCCAAGAGTCCTTTTTATTTTGAGAACAGTGCAATATGCAAATATGGCACTGCAAAGGACTCCATTTCAGTAAAAACTCATCACCATGTGTCAAATCAAAGCTTTTCTCCTCCTCATCCTCTCAGTATGAGCATTCTTCATGCGAACCTGTGATCTAGCTAGAATATCTTACATTTTTTACAATAATGGGTGAAAGTTATATAAATGCACTTGAAAGCTGAATAAAGTCTTGTAAGACACAATTAGAGCTGCCAGTGTTTGTAATGCCCAAAATGTACAAAATTCATTGAATCATCAAAACGACCTTCCAATTTGGTGACGTTATTCCTTCACCTTCCCACACTGCATCTCACATTATCATCTATTAAGTGCTTACTTTTGTGGGGTTTTTTTGTAGGACATGAAGGAATCAAGGAGTTATGTCTAAAATTTCATACTAGGAGGTTGATAATAGAATTATCTGTTACCTGAAATAGATACAAAACCCAAAACTTGCTCTGGACTGCCCTCTGACACAGGCTTCTGAAGTACATCCAAATAAGTCATTTAACCTCTCTGCCCCATTTATGCCACCCACCAGATATTTCACTTCTGTTCAAATGCTGCAAGTTACTGACATTTAAAGGGGAAAATCTGCATTACTGCAAATGTTCAAAGTTAAAAGTAGTCCTCCATCTTCCAATTCTCTGAAGAGCTACAAAGTCAGGACTGAAAAAGGGATTTTCTGGAAGCACTCAAACGAGACTACTTCTACAGGTGAGATTTCTACAAATAAATGAGGTTGCTGGGGGAAAATAAAGTCTAAGGAATGGAAGACACAAGACATTAGATGCAACACATGTACTAAAGGCTGCTGTAAAAACAGCAGCTCACCATGCTGCACCTTTGGAAAGTCACCATGGTGTTACCACGCAAAAAAGGCCACTCTGGGACCAGTTTTACCCACAGCACACGTCTGTAGTTCATTTACCTGATGAATCTAAATTGCCCAGTCTGTCTCCTGTGATTTCAGCCTCCTTCAACTTATCCTGATTAGTCTTCCCAGCACTTCTTATTTAATGGTGCAGATTGGCAGCCCCTCACTCGAGAGGTTAGTAATAGTGTCGAGTCACTCAGTGTGTACCTGAGAGAAACAATCAGACAGAGTCCTCTGGCACAAAGGCAGACACTGAGAGAAGTGAGTACAGTGACAAAGATACAGGGAGAAAACAAAGCCTATTGCATTCATGCCAGTGTAATTGATGGCAGAAGCTCAGTCATGAGAATCCAACAGGTAATTTCAGCAGGGACAGTGAAAATCTGCAGAAAAAGACAATATATACCCAGCTACGCTTACAGCACACGCATTTATTTGCCAAAGACATTTAGTGTTCCATAGCAACTGTCTAAAATAAGCTTGCATCATAGAAAATGTCAGCTTTTCCACTTGTAATTATGGCATGCCATCACTATTTTTAGTTTGATTTGATGAGGATTCCTGTATTTGTAGAAGGGACCACTTTGACCAATATCGCAGACACTTCTTTTCTCTGCAAGAGGTGAAAGGAGTGTTTTAAAATAACCTTTTCACACATAAGTAGACAAAATAATTGAAATAAAAACTGATTAGATAAGACTACTAATTAACCCATTTGTCATCAACCCACCTGTTACCAACCAATTTGGTCAATTCATTAAGAAGAACTGCCTCATTACACTTAGCACAGATTATGAGAAGTATGAAGCTTTAACACTTTAAGCCAACAGAAAACCTTCCTTCCTCGTGGAAAAGTTCCTGGTTGCCTAGAGAATCAATCAGCAGCACAGGCTGTTCAGTAGATCATTTACTCCATCTTTTGGCAGAACAAAGGAGTGCAATGCAATTGGGTTCCCTCTTCCTCTCCCACTCCCCCAGCTGCTGGCAGCTCAGAGTGCTGGAGGTACAAAGGCCTCCTGGCATTGCTCATCCCACATGGGGAAAGCTCAGCAATGAGTATCTCATTCAGAAAGTAAAACTAGATGCCAAATAGTGATGCCTTGCATAAAATGATGCTGCTTAAAAGCACCAAGTCTCAGTGAAGATTTCATGCAAGAGTGCACTGGTAGAGACTGGAAGTTTCCAGGGTCCAGCCCAAGAGGTCTTTGATCTCACTGAAGTTGCCAAAAGTTCTTGCTGCTTAATTAATCTGAATGAAAAGATCCATATCAAAAATAAGAAAGTCAGAACATCTTTAAAGCACCTTGAAAAGAAATGCAAATGAAGAAATACTTGGAGAATCATGAAAATATTATTGCAGGTGAAGAGCAGCCTCATTCATTAGTCACTGATAATATTTCCTTCCTACTAGGTTCTTCAGCAACAGCCACAAAAACCAAAACAAGAGTCAAACCCACAGAATTATTACAATTAAACACGTAGTGGTGCTTTTTTATAGCTGTAGAAATTAGAAGACTGACAGAACAAGTAAAGAATTAAGACAGCATTTTGAATACATGTTTATGAACAGGTTTAAAACATGAAGACAATATCCAGCTCTATGAACATCACAAAAGCTATGCCCTGGAGAACCAAGGAAGACAAAAAAAAACCACCTAAGGTAAGAGTAACTTCTCTGTTATGGGAAATACTTCCATATAACTATTAAAATTACATTGCTATTATTTTTGCTGCTGTAATATGGCATTGCTTCAGGCATATGGGCATTATGTGCAGTAATGTAACTTATGATTACAGGAAGCAGATAAATGGGCTCACATGGAGCTATTTCCCAGTATTCCTCATTTAGAAAACACTTTTTTCTTCCAGTTACTGTAAGGCAAAAACATTAAGAGAGTCTTATTCACAAATCCACTTATGGAAATACAAAAATTTCCATAACAGTAACAAGTTAAATTTTTGGTGTGTTCTCAGAACTCCTAATTCTCTCAAAGTAGCCCTAAAATTGCAACACAAAAACCTGGGACAGAAATATTCAGGAGAGGAGCAGAAGTCACATCAATGAACTGAATTCCAGCTTGATCCCTGATTCTATAGAGAAATCCTGACAGAGAGTGAATTTGGGGAGCCCAAATCTTCACTAGGCTTTACCTGTAATTCTAGGGAAAAAAAAAATTCTATAGAGAAATTCTTAATTGACTGAAAACTGTTCATAGGAGCACAACTTAGGGAAAAAGGAACACTTTGTACTTCACAACTATGTATCAGATCACATAAACAGAAAAAAAAAAAAGTAGGGCCCCACAGGTATTGCCAGCAAAGAGCAAAGCATACTTGTACAAATGAAGGTCACGAATAATAGCTTAGTTAAATCACTCAAATATGATTAATTTTGAGTCAAATAAAAAAATGTCTCTTCACACTGAGAAATAAATGAGATAATTACAAGCAATCTAATAAACTCTTCATTACTATAAGAAGTCAAGCATTAATTAACAAATTATTTTCACTTTTTTGTGTTGGAGCATACAACCAGTAAATTCTTGTATAACAGGAGTAAAAGAGGACCCAGAACCTGGCAGAGAAACCTCCAGAGAATGAGGGAATCCAAAGGCTCAGTGCTAAGAAGAGCAGCTACTGAAAGGGCAGCACTCAGGGAGAGAGGAGGGGAGAGGCACAGAAGGGGAAAGGGAAGGTGGGGAAAAATAACAGCAAATAATAAACCATGGGCAGGGTAATCAGGTTAAAGCCATCAAAACACCTCAACTGTGCTGAAACACAGCAGTTGTGACAAATGACCCAGAGATGCACAAAAAGGCAAGGAGATTATTATCAAATTCCCCATCAGAGAAGTGAAATGCCTCCAGTTAGGGAAAAATCAACACAATTTCAGAGCATGCAGATGTCCAAGGGAAAGCCAGGTACACTCACCACACACACACAAGTGTTGTGCAGTTTTTACTATTAGGAAACATTGATTTTTATTAAAAAGGCTAAGCTGGCTCTTCAGTATCCAGTTCCACCTGTTGATGCCATGTACTTCACAAAGCCTTCTTGCAGGTTACTTGGGTTAAAAGGAAACTTAGCGAGAGGAAATTCTGCTCAGAATCAGAAAGTTGATCTGTTGACTGTGAGAAATATTTCTGTCCTGCCTTAACTTTGCATTTCATTTCAAATTCGGAGCTCTGAGGGGCAGGTTTAATCAGAAAGTCTGACTGGCAGCATCTGCCAAGACAGTACATCCTTATGATGCCAGTGAATTATCCCTGTCCCTTTTAATTTGGGTTTAAGCATTAAAAAAATTGGGATATTTCCTACAGCATGTTAAGATCCATAATCAGTAAATGGAAAAGGGAACAGATTTTTTCCATCACAGAATGGCAGCTCCATAATCTGCAGTATGTTCCGCATCTTTATGTCAGCTAATTTTACTACCTCTCAAACATGAGGGCTTTGCTGTCACTTCCACAGAGATATCTGTTCTAGATAAATTTAAATGAGGTGCAAATTAGAAAGTTATAATTCAGGAAAGATTCCTAGTAACTGTTGTGGCTTTACCATATGCAAACCATACACTGCAGACCTATCTCACCTTTTCCTCCTTTTTCCTGCCTTTCAGATTCCCATAAACAATCACAATTCCTTCCCATTCTGGCACATATTTAGCAAATATCTGTCTGTACAATCATCTGGCTCTGTGTCACCAGCTGCAGGGCAAATCTAAGCACGCTGCAGTCCAAGCACACACAACCAAGGCAGCATTCCAGAGCCAGTGTGCAAAATTAGGCTAAGCAGCAAGTTGGCTGCAGGTGCAGCTCTCAGCCCAGCACAACCAGGTCAGGTGCCTGAAAACCAGAATGAATCCAGCCCTCTGCCAGCTGAGCTGGTAACCAGGGCTGGGCCAGCTACACTGATGCCTTAGGTTTGAACTTTTCTCTGTTCCCAGCCCTGCAGTGCCCAGTGTAACTCTGCAGCTCCCTGGAGCTCGTTCAGTGCTGTTCTCTCATGCTCACACTGACATAACAAAGCCTCTCCAGCTCGCTCTCCAAGGACACCCAGACCCTCCTGGGCCCAACAACTGCAAACCTTCATCTTGGGGAGAGGGGGACAAGCTTGGGCAAATTCCATCCTTGCCTGGCTTCTGCTTGGGGAATTGATGCTGATATCAAAGTGTGAAGAACTCAGGAGCTGTCATTGTCCATTTTGGGATGCACTGAGGCAGAAACCTCTGGAGCCCAGAGTGTGACCTCTGAAGGCCTTTAGTATAAATCTCTCCTTTATTCCTGTCTACTCTCTGTTTCTAGGTAGCCATTTAAGGCATCAACACTGCCTTTAGTTTGGCTGTTTTCACAACTCAAACTCTGCTGTTTAGATGCAGGTTGAAAAATTCCAGCCCTGAAAGGGATGCAGGTTTTTAAATTTTCAAGGCTTTTTTTCCTCCTCAGCCCCTCTCCATGCTTCACCTACTTTTCTGATAATGTAATTTTGTCAACTCTGTAGTGATGGAATGCCCCGATCAGAGGTCAAGTTCTGGTTGCTTAATCTGCACAGTCACACACATGCTGCAGCAGTTCAATCACTTGGAGTCACACCACCTCTCCACTCACTGCCTTGGGTTTGCCCTCCAGGAATGAGTTGATAACAGTTTCTCTGATGAAATTCAGGTGCTTTTAAATAGATCTATCAGGGTCTGAGCAGTTCTTGTGAACGTTCTTTCACATTTGTCTTCGACCTTCCACCACTAACAAGCTGAGTCCACTCAATTTGGGGCTCACTCAGAGGGAACACTCAGTTTTCCTGCCTGCCCACAAGCACCACAGCTTTGCAGGTTTGATTCTGCTCTTGCTTTTAACAATGTAGCAGCAAGATGAAGAAAGGAAAGAAGACTGGGTAGATGAAGCACTAAAGAGAACAGGCTACAACAGCCTTGCTAACAAAGGCAAACAAACTCACAAGGTAAAAATCACTTTATGTGGACTCAAGGGACTTCCTCTGGTCCTACATCAATCTCCACTGCTCCCTTTGCCAGCTCTCAGGCACCTGTGTGTCTCCCAGACTCTTGTATCACTCTCTTGCATTACTTGTGGAGCCTGACACCTCAGAATCTTGTAGATGTGGATTTCCATCTCGTGTTTGAATGTTTTTCCCACCTGAATACCCAGCTACAGCTCTACCAAGTGAAGTGTGTTTAACTGTTTCCACCATCTGTTTTCAGGTCCCTGTGCCATAAAACAAGACAAAAGAACAGCTAGCACCCACCTCCCCCAACCCAAGGCAACAATGTGGTTTTCTTGTTCAATTTTGCTCCTTACCACCCCTCTTGCCTTCACTATCTTTCTATACGTGTTGACTGTCAAAGCAGCTTTTCAAATAAAGAAAACAAACCCTTGTCTAGTTCACAGATTCTCTAAAAACATTCGTAGTTGAATTTGAAGTTAAGGAATTTCTGTTCCCTTCTACTCATAGAGAAAGAAGCCAAAATATTGTCAGTTCAATAGCTCTTCAGTAGATCTGATAACAGCAATAGTCCTGGTTTATGAATTTAAAAAAAAAAAAAAAAAATCAAACACAAGAAACCTGCTAGTGAGAAGAGGAATTATTAAATATTTTGCTATTTGCACTCTACTTCTATAAAACAAATCGTCCAAGAGTCACACCTTGAGAAAGAAAGAAGTCCAAGAAAAACCAAATGCCTACCAGGAGAGATACTTTTCATGTTAAATGCCCAAGTCATCAAATCAAAGTTCAGATGAAATATTTTGGGTTGACAGCTTGAATTGAATGCTCAGTCATATATTCCATTCTTCTCTACATATATATAAATAGGAAGCACAGGGGAAGTGCAATTGTGCAAAACAAGCTTTTTTAAGCATCCAGAAAGTGTCAGGATGATAAACCACATAAGCACAGAATTAAATCAAAGTTAATGGCCACTAGCTGGTATTTAACTTACTTTCATTTCTCTTTTCTTTTCATTTTTCCACCTAGCCTGCTCAGCTAATAAAATTGCCATTATAAGGGAGAAGCAAAGGCACGATTCAATGCTACATCAATTATTATGACTTTATTGTGACATACTGGCATTCAGCTGATCCCAAAAGGCTATACTGATGCCTTGGATGCAATTAATTTTTGATTGATCTAACTCACTCTAATACTGCATGTAGAATGTTCATAGACATTTGAATAATTCTATTATATGTAGCAGATTACTGCATAGAGATCATTTGAAATTAATTGCCAAGTTATTTTAGTAAATGTAAAACACCATTCTAGTCCTATTGTGGTAACAGTTATGTAATTGCTTTACAAAGTAAACTAATGAAATAAATGAACTCTGACTAATATGTGGCATAACAGGGCTGAAAAAGTGAAATGACACTGTACAAATCCTACCCACCTCTCCTGGGCTGGGGTTGGTGAGTCAACCTTTCCATTACAGAACTGAATGAGAGAAGAATGACCTCATAAAAAGGGTTTTGCCTCACTGGCTGCAGGTGAACTTAGGGAGGGCTACTTCTAAGAGCAGATAGAAGATGATTGCTCAATACCTAGAGTGCTTGCAAAACCTGAGGATAAAGAAACCTTCATTATCCCAAGGGGTTGCCAGAGTCTCTTTTGTGTGTGTGAGATGGGTTTTTCTCAGGGCTGTGTAACACTATCTGCTACACACAGAAAGTGAATTTCACCTTTGGAGCTGCTGGCTATCTCCCAGTTAAATCACAGACACATCCAGTTCACAGAGGAGCTTTGAAATCCATCGCTGAGACTTTCAAGTGAGCCAGATAATGGAGGGATTGAGGAGTTGGCTAAGAAGGGGAAGAGTCTGAAGCTCTGCAAGTCAGGACCTGGAGAAAGCAACTGCAAAGTTAAAGCAAACCAAGCACAAGAGAGGTTTTACAGGCAGAGGGGAAGGATGCTCATAGTCCTGGAAGCTGCCTGCAACTGCAGTCTCTGACTGTCCCCTGGGAGCTCTGCATCCATACTTCCAATCACTCCTCCAAAGCAGAGAAATACAACACTGTGATACCTTCAGTAGGGTCAGCAGCTCAGAGAGCCACAGGTGCCAATACAGCCATTGTAAAACAACTCTTAACTCTGAAACTTGCCTCCAAGGATGTCACAACACTTCCTGCCCTCAGAAAATGTTCATTAGAAATTACAACTTGAAATTATTAGTAAAAATATAGAAATGACAACATGAAGTGGACAAAAAATACTTAATATTGATGTGCTTTAAATCATTTTTTTCACAGACACACAAAGGCCATCACCCCAAGGAAGAGGTAAGGAAGCTACCCCAGTTACAACCAAATTATGGGAATCCAAGTCAGTTCAGATTAGCAACAGGGTGAGGAGGATTAACCACAGCTAAGTGCAGGTGAGATCCCCTAACATCTCATATGGGCTGTGTTAACTAAAAATGAAACCTAAGAGCAAATGTGAATCGTTACAGGAGTTTAACAAACCTCAGTCACGTGCCTCCAGCACACTGCCTGTGAATTCACTGGCAACACTGAAAATGTGGTAAGGAGGGGAAAAAAATAAGGAAGATGTGGAGGAGATGAGGTGGAAATTCTATTACAAAGAAACAGCTCCACCTTTTGTTTGAGCAGCATGAGCACTTTGCTCAAACTTACCTTCCAAACACATATGTGAGGGGAAATCCAGCTAACACAGCCCATAAAACAGTGGTCCAAAAGGCAACTTTGCAGCATCTTTGCTCTGGAGTTATTTTTTCCACTCCAGTGTTCGCAGTATTACTGGTGGTAATAACTATGCTCTCCACAAAACAGATGTTGTGTCATGACCTCTTTACTTTTCCAGACTGAATTCCATGCCAGCAGTGAATTTCCTAGTGACAAAACAATATTATGTTCAGCTGCAGTATTTTTTCCTAATTCACAGCTGCATGGGAAAAAAAACCCAAATAACTGGTCAGAACCCTTCATAAACTGTTAAAAGTAATCAGGAAACTAGTTTCAGGTAGTATATCTCAATTCAGGTGACAGAATCCATTTACTATTGGAAAATTATATTTGCTTAACAAATGGCTTTGATCCTTTCATTTCCAGTCTTTACTTTAGCAACATATGATTTCTAAAACTTAAGAACTTAATTTCATGCCCAAAATAGGGAGGTATTTTTAAAAGAATTGAGATGTGCTTTTTATTTGCTGTGATCAGATGAACATGTTCTTACCTTGAGCACAAAATTAGGTAATGAAGTAACTGACAGCATCTAAACCTTTCCTGAAATGCTACACATGGACTTTGATCAAATAATACAGGACTGAGCTGAAGGGTTAAGTGGAACATGCATGTAAACATTTCACAGTCAAACACACAGAAAGTATCTCCTTGGGGTCCCATGGCTGCTACAGCAAAGGAACAAGAAAGAAAACATAGATGACACCAAGAGAGGGCAAAGAGGGGAAAAGGACACACAACATATAGGAGGGGGAATTCCTTTTGCTGTTCTTTTTGCCAAGATGATGCTGTTGGCAATGGTTGGCAGTCAGGGCATCAAAGAACCAGGGTGCACCACTCTGGAGACAGTCAGGAGGGGAGAGGGGAAGGACAAGTAACAAATTTCCCTCACGCAGAAATTAAGAAACCTGAAGCATTTTATAAAAATCAATCTTGATTTGACAAAAACAATACTGTTCAGCAGATGAACTCTATGCAATTCCTCAAGTGATCTTCTAAAAAAGAAGGGAAAGGTTAAGTCACTCCACATCCATATCCAAGAAAGAGCACATTGTGACACATAACCAGTGTATCTGTGCCCCTCAGGAGCAGCAGGGCAACATTCCTTGGCCAAAGGTTACCACAATTCCTTTATCTCATCCTGACTCTGTGTAAGTTATCACAGTCACCAAGATCCTGTGCACTCTGCCACAACACAAACAATAGGGAAACAAACCCCAAAACATAACAGTTTTACAAATTATTTCAGAGATGAATTTGCAAGCTACCTCTGGCATTCCATAAGGAATGGTCCCCAAGAACTGCTGCTTTAATAAATATTTATGAATGCATCAGTACAAACTGGATTCCATGGATGTTTAATGCTTGCTGTGTCATAACAGAAACGTTTCCTTTGGTCTGTGATCTCCTAACACAGGTACAGATTTGTTTGACACACACACTTCTGTTTACCTGGGTGAATGCATTTGGCAGTCAGTGCAGCCTGACAAACATCAGCACTCTGTGATGGCAACAAATGGCACAGAAATCCATCAAGGTTTTGATATGTTGATATAATTATTCCTGTTAGTGGCCAGATAATTTATTGATAAGTGAGATAATGTAATCAAAACTGTTATTAATTGCAGTGCCAAAGATCAGAGGAACTGCATGTAATGACTTGCTCAAGCTCTGCATGAGCAGCTTTCACTTATATTTATGCTTGTTTTCTATTTGGGACTGTAAGGCTCATTTAACTTTTTACCTCCACAAAGCTTTTTTTTTTGTAATCAAGGGATGTCTTCAGCTAATATTCCATGGCAGTGGCATTCATTGTAAATTCATATGTCATCACTGTTGCTTGTCATTTCTAATGACAGAGAAATACTTGGTTATCATTGAAGAAAAATTACAGTATCTCTGCTTCTATTATTTTTTAATTTGATGAAGCTATTAACTAAGCAAACCTCCCACCTTTGTCAGGCATTAATTGTATCCAGGCACAATGTTCTTGTTCTTTTTTTTGCCAATATTTTAGCCAGTAAAGCTCAAATAATACTATTATCTGCTTATTTCTGCTCTCTATTTGCTCAATACCCACTGGTTCCACTTTTCCCCTTCAAGAAGGGGCTAACTTTGTATTTAGTACAAATAATTGTTACAGTAGCGTTCTAATATAGCCAGGAAAGAACAATAACTACCAAGAATCATCCTGTTTCCTTGGCACACACTCGTCACAGAAGTCTTTGCTCTGAACTCATGCAGCCTGTAGAGAAAAAATGCCTTTTGTGGTTAAGATGTCTGATATTGTGACTAGGTACAGATAGCTCTACCATTTTTTCCTTTATTCTAGTGAGAGCTATTCCTTTTACAGTCAGTTTTATAAATAGTAATCCTAATCAAGTGAAATAATGTTTAACATTGAAAATATTACAGATACTGAAGGGGACAGAGGGAGGGAGCTTTGATTAGCACACACACACAGAAGCCTCCTCTAACACTCACCTGTACAATCCTCCTTCCACATTACCTCTATCCCAGCTGGATTGCACTACTTCATCAGGAATTTTTCTTGCATATACACATTAGATTCCATGATTCTCCAAACTCCTTGCTGAAGTACTCAGTATTTAATGTTCCTTTGTTTCAAACCTTTTCCCTTCTGTTTTATTTGCCTCTTCTGGAATCCCTCTATAACTACATGTGTGCTTGAAACCAACATCATCCTCACTACACTGAGCTCCTTCTCCTCAAGCCAATAATGCTGGTAGCACCATTCTGTAAAGTAACCCACAAGAACTTAACAATGAATATTGACTTACTATGTTTTTAATTCACTCTTTCAAAGTTTTATCTAAATCAATTAAAGCACTTCTTCCAATAGTGGTCTTTGTATTTTGGTCTACTCTTAATCCTGTTATTTCTTTCTGATACAGAGCACCACAAGCTCTTCCCACAGCTGGTGCTACCTTTTCATACAAAGGTAGTTCTGTATAATCCTTGGGGACTGGGCCACACGTCCCCAAATGGTATTTGTACTTCACCACTCCCTCAGCACACACCTTTCTTGGGAAACAGTGATTTCCCAGAATCTTCCATTACTTTTTTAATGGCTGAAGTTTCCCCTCCTCAAGCAGGAGGGACAGTCCCTTTCTTTAAATTCTGTTTCTTCATCTACTCAAATTACTGTAGATCATACACCCCTCACTTTATTCAAAAAAAGTGGGTCTGCAAATAACCAATATTTACCATTTACCTTTCTTTGCTCATTCAAGATTGAGTCCATAGTTAATACACTAAATTTTCTACTATTTCATTAGCAAATATTAAGTCCTGCACATCTATCTGCAATCCAAACATTATCAGTGCAAAACTCTTCTAATTTTCCACTTCTGTTTCCTAATTCCTTAAACTTAAAATCCACTGTGCTCACTGTGGGGCTCCTGTATATCCACTCTGAGCTCCTCCAGGTAGCTCATGTGGTGTCAGGGGAAGTAGAGTCTGCAGCACAGCTTCACTGCCCTCTACTCCCTGTGTGCCATGATCCCACCAGAGATCAGGGCTCCCACTCATGCTCTGACAGCTGCTTCTGGCTGTGTCAGCTTTTCACCTGTCTGCATCCACCTGAAACTTCTCCCAGTTTGCCTTCATGGGATTAGCAGAAGAGAACTGGTCTAGGTCTCGGTACAAAGAAACTTGGGGAGAGATAGGACACATCTCTATATTTTGGTACATTCACACCAAAGGGATCTGGATTTCACCAACAGCCTCCCCTTCAGTCCCATGGGCTGAGGTCTCTGGGCTAAATTCTGAATCAACAAATCCAAGCACACTTTGCTCTTCCTGCAATGCTCTTTTTAAAAACCAGGAGACTCCTCGAGAAAGCTGAATGATCCAATCCACAATTCTGCCTCTAACTACAGCCCTGAAGCTGCTGAAGCTTTTTTCCACTGCCAAGTAACTGCACAGCTGGAGGTTTTATTGTCCAGCCTCTTGTATGTCCTTCATCACATGCACTCCATCACAGATGCTGAACACAGGCTTTTTGCAGCACACACCATTCTGCACTACTTTTCTTCTGTTCTTTCACTTCAATTCTGTTCCTGTTCCTTCAATAATTCAACCTCCACTTTCAAGTCCACCTTTTCTTACCCTACAGAGACTAATTTTCCTTTTCCTAACTGTAATAGATTAAGTCAAATTGGTTGCAGCTCACCTCAAGGCCCATACTGCAGCAACCTTAACACTGCATTAGATGTACTGCTCCCATGACAGATTGCAAATGCCTTTTCAGGCTTCCTCAATGCATCTTCAGCCATGAAAGCTTCCTGCTCCCACACCAGAATATCTTTCAGATGACCTACATCACTATATTTTCCTCTGGATGGGGAGAAATCCTCCCCTTTTCTCCTCACCTGGTGAGCAGTCAGCCCCAGTGGAATACTGAGTACCTTGAATGCCCAGTTACCAAACCTGAACATCATGTATTTTGTTTCCAGTTTCTGATTTTATTCTGCTTTTCTGCTTCAGTTGTGGCTTTCACCCCAAAAGACCTGGTTCACCTGCACTCCACAATTCTGCAGTTCTTCCTCTGAGCTATTTAATTCAGGCAACTTTGGTCAACTGCAAATAGACTCCACAAGCAGGATATGATGTCCCTGCTCATGGCAGGGCCTGGACTAGATGATCTTTACATGTCCCTCCCAACCCAAACTATTTATGATTCTGTGATGTATTCAACTCCAAAAAAATAACTCATACATTGGTTTAGATGCACAAAACCAGTGAAACCTTAGAGAGCTCTGAAGCATTGCACACATACAACACTCAGAGCATCTCTACAAGCAGGGTTTGGCAGGGAATCTCTGCAGCTCCCTGAAATGGACCTCCAGGGCTCACGAGCTGCCACCTTCCAACTCTGGATTTACAGTCAGGAATGTCTATTGGAGGTGGCTTTTCTCCTGAATCCTGGCACTGCTGGCTCAAGAAAACAATCCTAGGTTTTTTATCCTGCCTGGCTTTATTAGAGAGGTTTTCCACAGCTCTCACAACTTTTCCTTAGGAATCTGAGGCAAGGTGCTCACAGCTGTGCAGCCAAGGCTCAGGCCATGAGCCCTGACACTCATCCCTGTTGAGCAGAGATTCTACACAGCCCTCCTCCAACCTGGCTGTGCTGAGCAGGACCTCAGTGATATCCCAGCACTTCCCCAGTCCTTGTCCTGTGCTTCTGCAGAGCTCCCAGATGAACATGTGTGAAGCTACTGTGCAATAAAGTCATCCGAGGGAGACAAAAAATATACTAAAACCGATCAGCACAATTCTGAAGGAACCACAGGAAAAAGCCACCAATTTCCACAGGTTAATACACAGTCAACTTCAAATGGGAGGACTACTAGTGAGAGTGAAATAGAGTGTGGTCACACAGTATTGCCTGGATTTTCAATAAACCCTACTTGAGCAGCAAAGCAGAATGGCAAGCAGTCCATGGCAAAGGGTACTCTACTTCATGGGCACACTTGGATTCTTCCAAACAGGTTCTCCTAGTTGCCTAGAGAAGCACTTGAGCAAAGACATACTTAGAAGTTTTATCTGCAGTGACAGAAATGCATTCAGAAATGGAAGTAGCTCACAGACTAAAGGCCTCTCCTCAGAGGGACACTCTGTTCCTTGCACATGTACTCTACTCAGCCACCTTTCCCTTTCTTCGTCCCATAACATCTCCTCACCCATGCTGAGAGACTGCTAAAAATCATTACACAAATAAGAGAAGGCATATGAGTGCACTTTATGGTACTTGTTTTATAAAATTACTCCCAGAAACCCCTTCCATTAGGAAAACATTAATACTGCCAAGTCAAGCATCCAGAACAGAAAAGAAGCTGCAATTAGAATCTTCTGTGCAACCTTAATTTGCTTCCACCTCACTCCTTGCTGTCAGGGCTGGCAAACAGGCCACAATACAACTTTCAGCAAGCTCATCAACATCTTCCTCAATCCAGCCCAGGGCAGGGCTCTTGTGATTTTTGCAATGAGACTGGCTAGGCTGACTTTTTACAGCAAATAAAGGACATACCTACACACAGGAGATGGTTTTGAATGATTTGACAACATGTAAATGAAAGAGGAATCAAAATTAAAAAAACCTAAGGAGCTGAAGATATTCCCAACTGATGACAAGGCACTCTCATAGACAGTCCCTGACTGTGCCTCTCTTGCTCCCAGAGACACGAGCACATCCCTTTGGAACAGCACCAGTGAGTTTCATGCTCCTCTCTCCCAAGGAGGGGCCACAAGGATGTAAGTCTGGAATATTCCTGCATTTGAGAATGTTAAGAGCTAAACCTTGCAGTCTTCTTCCAAGCTTTGTTACATTCTTCCCTCTTTGGGGCAAAAGTGTGTAACAAAGAACAAAACATGATTCTTGTTTACTCACACACCTGATGTGTGTTTAAGGACTGCTATCTCTCTCAGTTGGTTTTTTTCTTCTTGACACAGTTTAAGTTATTTCAGTCTTATTAAATGGGCTATGGATATAAAATATCTGCCTTCTTGGTTATGTTCCTCGCCACTTTCTCAGTTCAGTGAGATGGCACAGAACTCTGGGAATCAGTTATGCCAAACACATGATCTGTGACTCACAAACCCTCACCAGCAAACCAACACAGAGAGCTCTGTCAGCAGCTCACTTACCACATCTAACCAGGACGTCTGTCAAAGGAAACCCCAGAGCTGTTTTACCTTTCCCCACAGCAACCAGGAACTCCTGCCTTAGCTGCATGGGGCACACACTCATCCATGCCAGGAACAGAGCCCACTAATGGCACGTGCAGTGACATCCACTGGAAAGGGTTCACTCCTCCCTCCAGATCCCAGCAAGGTGGTGCAGGAAGCACAGCTCAGATCCAGAAGCCAGAGAGAGCACACATCTTTCTGTGGAAGCAATCCAAAGTGAAACAGAGATTCACTTCCTCTCAGTTTTCTCTAGATCCCCAGCTGCTAAGGCTTTTGAGCAGGCCCTGCTCAGCCTGCAGTGCCCAGCTGTACATGACACATGCACAGCTTCAAACTTCACTTGCAGCTTGTATTGAAATGAGCTCCATTTCCTCACTCTCAGAACGCAGATGAGTTGTGCATTCTGTGCTCAACAAAACCATTCCAGCTCAGCACATCTATTGAAGCACTGATATGGTTCAAAAACCCTCAGATCCTCTCTCTTTGGCATTATGTTTAAAATCAGCTCATTAAACCACAAAAATAAAAATATCATCTTCAGACAGCAAAGTCTGAAATATGAACTCCACAAAAGGAATTCTGAAGTTTAGATAGGAGGACTATCCAGGAACCAGAGAATTAGGATTGACCACAAGGTACACAAACAATCCTTCACATGAACTAAGAAGAAGTCAATACCTCTTATGGGTGCTCAATTATGGTCAACGTTCAAGCTTGTATGTATTACCTTTTGTCCTCTAAAGCAGATTAACCATTTAGTCAAAGCTTTAACTCCTAATTTCTTTGCCTAAAAAGGGGCACCCCCTGCTCCACTTCTTTACAAATAAAATATTTACAATATTAGGGGAAAAAACAAACAGTTGAACAATTGGCTAATTGGTTATTTCTCAACAGTAGCATTGCCAGTCACAACCTACGTCAGCTAAAAAACTTCATTAAATATCAGACTTATTCCTGGCCATGGAATCAGTTTTTATCACAACAATGCATTGTAAAAGCAAACAAAGTAACTTGGCCATTCCAATCCATACAAACAATTTGACAGAAACAAAGAGGAAAAAATTTACTATAATCATGCCACTTCTCACAAAACTACTACAGCAAATTTCATCTGTATGTGTGTTAGGAAATGGTGTGTATGCTTAGATTGATAACTGAATTTATACATAAAATATCCTAGAAAATCCAACCAAGTTTAAGCATCAGCTATACCAATGATACAAATAAAACTCCAATAATCACCAACTGGAAGACAAAATGCAAAGGAAATCAACTTTATTTATTATTACCTTGAAAGTCATTCATTCAACAAATAAGAAAAACACACCACGAAGCACAAAATCATAACTTTTTCCACCAAAGAAAATGTTTCATTCACCTGTGGCTTAAACTAAAAGATTTCAGAACACTGCAAAACAGCTTCATGAAATTTTAGGCTGTTGTGCCTCTGACAGATTAACAGGGCTAAAATGAAAGGGAAACATGGTCAAGTTCAATCTCAACTTTGCCCCTGAGTTTGAGAGTTTGCTGCTTTAGCAATAAAGCAATTAACAGCTCTGACATTAAGGATCCCACTGATAAATAAGAAACTAGAAGAGTTTCATAGGTCTCTGCTTCTGTCTCTCCTTGCAGTTTCCTGCCACATAAAACTTATTAAAAATAAAACATTCCACATCACAAAAGCCAGCCAACCATCATTGAGCTGCTTACAGATGATGTTTAAATGAGGAATGCGTCCTTAATTTGCTAATGAGCAATCATTAAGTAACCTTAAATGTCTTCCTGATCCATATAAAACTGCATCTGAGATGCAAGAGATTTGTCAGCCTTTCCAATATGAAAGAACACAAATTAGTGTAAAAATGTAACTTGTCCTTAAATGCATTCACTGCACTTATGTTAAAAATATTTATGAGAATACACAGGTCACTATTTCAAGAGGGAGATCTCACATCACCCTACTTGTGACATTACAAGTAGCAGAAGTAATATCAGTGTACAGCTAGGCTGTAAGAGCAGAAAAGGCAGAATGACTTCAAGCTCATTTGGCATGAGAAGTTCTTCCATCTCCAAAGCACTTTAGGTGCAGAGCTGTACAAAATTGCTCATTCCAAGTAGTTACAAAAATTCACTGTACAGATTGAGATATTGCCACAGTAGGATCCCAAAGACACACAGAAAAAGGCAGACCCTAAAAAGCAATCCATCGGTTCAATTCTCTTGATTTTTTGTACTAGAAGCAAGTAAAGGAAAAGCAACTGTTGTAGGCATTGACAATTTACAATAAAGCTTCTGCAGTATATGAAGCTGAACTCCTAACAAACTCCACACCTCACAGAAAAGAGAAAAAAAGCTGTAGGACTACTCAGAAGAGAAAAATTTAAAAGGCAAAGAAGTACTGAATTCAATCAAGTGGACAGAATAATGGAGATTCCAAAACAGAATAAGAAGATTTAGCAAGTCTGTATCTATGCCTTCCAGCCAGGCAATGGAGCTGAGCAAAGCCACTCCTCTCCCTTCACTGCCACATTTTGGCTTCTCTATGATCATTTTTCAATCACCAAATTCTTATATAAACTATCTTTGGCAATGTTTTCCAAGTGTGAATTACCAGAGTTTAGAAAATATTTCTAACTACAAGCAGAAGTTTCCTGACACTGGAAAGCATCTCAGCCTGGGCACTGTGGTCACCAGAATGAACTCCCAATGCCATTGCAGTCATTTTTTTTTAAGCAGTCTGAGGATCTGCAGAGTTGCTACATAATTAAACTAAAAGCTTTCAACTGCACACGTCTGAGCACACATTTTTCATCCCTGGACATTTCTGGTCCATCCAAACATTGCAAAGGGAACACTGATCATTATAAACCTGCCACTTGCACATTCTGAGCCCAATTCAGATGTTAGACCAGCAATAAAATACACCAGCAGTACACCTAAAGCAGCAGCCTAACATGGAATTGTAGAACTTCTGAATGTCAGAACAATTGAATGACAGAATGACAGAATTTTCAACAATTCAAAAAAACCAATTCACAGGTTAAGGCTGAACAAGTAAAGAAACAAGATGTGAGGAAAACATTGGAACAAAAGGAAGTATTTACTATCCAATAAAGAAATCTTCAGTAGCATAAATCCTTGTAAAAATCTTATTAAAAATATTTAACATTCAATTGCACAGACACAATAATTTTTATTGAGACAAGTTTGTTCATGCTGGCGTTTAAAATCTCAGACAAACCCAAAAAACAATGGAATGAAAGTAAAAAGTTTTATGAGTAACCTTATGAACTACACCATCAGTGATTGTACTCAACACCTTCTGCAGACAATGCTCAAAATCTCTTCCAGCTAAGGCTTCAGAGTATTTCTGACAAGTTAATCAATGCCCATAGACATGAAGGATCTGCTGAATGAAATAATCTCACAGAGCCAGCAGGGACACATGCTGTGTATTCCATTAATTTACTTGTAAACGTCAGGATTTTCTGTTCCCTGCTTTGCACTTCAAACAGTGACAGCTCAATCCCTCTGCACCACACTGTGTTCTGCTCCACAACACTCACACTGGTGTTGGTCCTTGCTCCAGTGTTCTCCTCAGCTTTTGGGTGTTTCTGTGGCATTTATTGTTGTGGTTGGTTTTGGGCTTTTTTTTTTTCCTGATTATTTTCTCCCCAGTTAAGCAGCACCCATGCCAAATAAGGGCCTTCTAAACTACCTTCTAGGCCTTCCCACACTGAACAGTGGTAGGAAGGGGAGTTCTCTACATGCAGTCTGTTAACCAGGTTACATCAGAGGGTGCAGCTTAGATCTTCATTCATTACTTAAGAGGCTGTTTGAAGAAAAGCTTAGAAAAGAATGGTGCATAAAGAGGAAATTATTTATCTCTCGTTTGCTGTACTGACTGGTTCAGAAGACAAAACAATATTCATCTGGCAATTGTCTACATTGCCACTCCATTATCAATGCCTCCAAACACACATGGGAACCTTTTTTCCATAGAGATCTTAGGGAAAAAACACAGCCCTTTACTGCAAGCACGTACAAGAACTGTTCTGCACAGGAGCAGGTCATGTTCCTTTCTTCAGATAGTGGGAGAGGAACTGGTTCCTGACAAAGTGGATGAGCTTGGTCTCCGTGCAGAACATTGTAACGAGGGTTGCTGCGAAGCACAGGGCGCCCGTGCTGATGTGGATCAGCCTGGCCATCCAGCCCTTGTCACAGCAGAACAACACCTACAACAAAGAAAACAAGGGATTGCAGGAAAAGCAGTCAGCACAAAGTGCATTTACTGGCTCAACGAGAAATAAGGTCCAACACCCTCTGTCCAACACCCTCTGTCCAACACCCTCTGTCCAACACGCCGACGTCACTGTCGGACCGAGCGCAGTTTGGCCAATGCACTGACCCTACAACAAAGCATCCTGAGGAGTCACAACATTTGCTTTCTTAAGAAAATTCTGACAGCAAAAAATAACCAGTCAGTAGATACCTGGTAAATGAGGAAGCTGCTGTCTTCTGGCACACAGAAATATGTTAATTGAGATGACACAAAACCTTTCTGCTGCTATCGTGCAAGTCTGCTACTGTACAGCAACATATCAGGCAGGAAATCTCCCATTCCAAAATATAAAACTCTCATTTCTCAGGTGTAATGGATTTTCAAGCTGTCAAATTTTTGTACATCAAAAAGCTACCATCTCCTTAATAATCAGCCTGCACAATTACAATCTTGTACTGAACAAATGTGTTAAACGTGCTCTTAGCAATTTCTATTTCTCTTCTAGTTTTGCTTATTACTTCTTTTTATTACAGGATTTTTAATACCAGTTTCTTGGTATTTAAATTTCAGTTAACTGCAAAATTTCAGTCATTAACAACTAAGCACACGGATTGTCTACACACACAAATGTGTTAAGTTTTATTTAAATGGTCAGATCCACCTCATACAGGCGGTGGAGAACTTTGATACAAATAATCTCTTAACAATATATCTTGCCTTTCTGTAAGGGAAATTCCTAACAGCATTCCTCTTTTTGTGGCCACAGAAGCAGCAGAGGCAGTGAGAGCAGAGAGGAAGCAGCTCACCTCTGAGAAAGCAGTGATCACTGCACTGATGCCATAAAGCAGCAGCAGAGCTGGCGAGGGCAGCAGGCCTGTCAGAGGTCTGTGGGAGCTCTCTCTGAAGTAGCCATGGATGTAGTGGGTGCTGTGAGCTATCCGGATGCCCATGTTGAAGCAGTTGGCAAGGATGAAGCCCACACTGCCATACCAGTGGGTCAGGAAATAAGAGATGCACAGAAATATGAAAGACAAGGCCAGCATAACAAAATTGTACCTAGAGGAAAAAAAAAAAAAAAGAAAGAATTTAACAATGCATGCAGTTACAGCATTCATTTATTAATGATCTTTTCTTTTCTAACATGAGTAACAGAATTTCTCTTACCATCTTCTACTGAAAATAAATTTGAGAAATGAGATGAGAAAAAAAATTTTGAAAGAATAGAAAATGCATCAACCAAATCAAACCAAGCACTACATTATCTGAATGAAACTGCATTACACTAATGAGTTGTGCACTCACTGCAGAAAATCAAACTTAATAACAATTATTAGTAATGTAAAAACTTGTGCAGTTTTTGCTATGTTATGTTAGGAATATATTAAAGAAAATGAACGTTCAAGAACAAATTGACATTTTATTTCGTTTCTGTTATAAACAGTGACTTGGAAAACTAGTTCACATTTTAAATAGGCTGTGAAAGCAGCCTTTGCTAAGTCAAGAAAGTTCCCACTTAGATGTGTAAAATAGACCTCACTGAAATTAATTTGAAAGAGCCACTTCAGGGACAGCCTAAACACAGAATGAGGAAATAACCCAGGCTGGAAGGGCTCTCAGGAGGTCAGCTGGTCCAACTTCCTACAAAGTAATCAACCACTGGATTCACCCCCACAGTTTAGATCATTCCTAAGTGTACATACAGTAACTGTACATGAAAAATGTTAATAGGTGCAAACTCTTAATGAGTCAAGTGAGTGTCTTAAGAAGTAAAACTTCAAGCTCATCTGTGCAGAAAACACACATTTAAATTACATCACTTGGTTAGTGATGTAAAAGCTAAACTAACCATCTTTATTTCTTAATTTCTGACCCTTTTACCCAAACTTTTCAACTTGTGCTAAAAGCTTCTAAATCTAAATGCACACAGCCTAAGCAAGGAGTTGCTTTTATGTGGGGCAGGACATTATTATGCCAATTTCAAAAGCACCAATCCCTTTAACAAAGTCAGTACAAATGAATTTACAGGAATATTTTGTTTCCTACCTGTCCACTTCTTCTTTGCACATTGAGGCAAAGGTAAAACATTCTGTTACTCCATTGACAGCAAGAAACAGGACATACAAGGAGTAACAGCGGAGGAGATCTGGACCTAAAAAACACATTAGAAAGACAAATACATGATGATTTCTTTTATCAAACTACATTGTTTTTACAGTCACTAATACTAATATCACTATCTCTTAGTATCACTACTCTGATACTAAGAGAGAGAAGTTGTAGTGTTAATACTAATAATGGAAACTAAAGTTCATTAGAACAAGTTTCCTGTCTAGATATCTTGACAAGAACACAAATAAACAAGGCAAAGGATTCTCATGAGCTAAGTCACAGATTTCAATTGCAGTTTCACAGGAAAAAAAAACCAAACTGCTGATTTATGAAGAATTCATAATAGCTGTAGGGTTTTTTTTAAAGAATGGTGATTTTTTTGCCAGGTCTGTAAATCTTTACCTGTTCCAGTACTGAGCATTGAGCCTCCATAAATATCCAGAGCCAGCTGAGAATAGGCATAGCCAAAAACAGTGGTGGTGAGACCAATCAGGAGCACAAGTTTCAGCAGCAATTCCAATACATTTGCAGCCATAGCAACGTCATCCTGGAAAAAAAATTGTAGTAAATTACATGAACCAGAATCAATGTAATAATAGTCGTGGAGAAATGCTACTTACTTCACAGGAACAAATAAATCAGTTTGCATAGTGTAAAAAGGTGTGAAGCTTATTATTTGTTACTGAATTATCCACACACATGCTCTTAACTTGGTAACGCTTTTTACATACTTATTTTTCCAGTTCTACACACCAGGTAGACTTCATATAAAATATACACACACAGACCCCTCCCTTGGCCCACCAAGGACCTGAAGCAGATGATTTAATTGTGTGCTGATGTGCAATTAGCAGGATTGCTACAGGCTGACCTTCATGAGTGATCAAGAATATTACCCTGTGGAACAAAGCTCTTCTTCATTAATCCTCCAACAACTCCAACACACAGAAGTACAATTCTCTTCTTCCCAAAGCTGCACTTTTCAGAAATATTATTTAACAGCTACTGATATGTTTCAGTAAATAAAATACTCCCAGACAGCATTTATTTAACATATTTCATGATGTAAATAATGGCTTGCTGTATCTGGAAATCCACACTACAGGAGGCTTTACATCACACTGTTTGGAGCAGCTGATGTTAACTTCATTGATGCAAGGAAGCACTGTGCCACTGCATATTTTAATTTCTATTCCATTAACATTTTACCTATTCTCTTTTCTATTTGGTCCAGCCTCACTCAACATTTTTGTTCTCCACTTTTCAATTTCAACAACCTCAATACTAAAATTTAAACACACATATCTGTCTGATTATCACACTCCTGTGATGCAACCTATCTGGAACAAAATCAAACATTTGACATGTAATTAATCCAAAATAAACCTACCTGCTTCTGATCCTTTACAGTCTTCCCTCTTTCCAACACTTTAGCAAAAAATACATAAAAGCTCTCCTCGATAGGCAAAAAGATAAACCTGGCCACCAGTGAACCAAGGTTATTTACAATATCATATACACCTTAAAAAAAAAAGGCAATCTGTGAATTTTAGACACATTTTAATTCCAAGTCTTTAATAACAACATGAATTCTAATTTAACATCTCCAAAAAAAAAAAAAAAAGAGAAAATAAGTGGGATTTAGTGTAACACTGATGCAGTGCTCTCGAAAAATTCTGACAGTCACAGCAACTACAGCTTAAAATTGCAAGGTTAACTCATGGCAAAGGCAAGACAAAAGCACCAACGACACAGAAGTGAATCTAGAACAGCACCAAACCACACTTAAAAATCTTCCTGTAGAGGAATTTAGAGGATCCTGGTAAACTTCACTGAATGAGAAGAGGAATGTAAGGATCTACTGATAGAGGAGAAGAGAAAGATATAAATCCAGTGAAAGATGTCCCTGCCCATGGCAGGGGGGTTAGAACTAGATAATCTTGAAGGTCACTTCCAATCCAGCCTATTCTATAATTCTACTATCTTAAATTGATTATTATTATCTATATCAATCATTCTCTGAAATGTATCTGAAAGGTCACAAAGGCTTTGAAATATTCTCAGATTTTCAAGCTATTTTCAAACACTTTAAGTCATTTTCAGAAGTATGGGCAGAGCAGTGACTGAGAAAACTCTGTCACCTTTCCACAGAACCTTCACACTTACCCTGATCTCCAAAATTTAACACGTTCAAAAAGGTCATCACATATCGTTCACCTGTAAGTTCAAAATAAAGAACTTCAGAACAAGTCCCTAAATCTTTGCCAATACTTGTTCAGGCACTTCCAATTCTAAGTATTCAAGAGACAAAGTCAAACAGGACAGCACCTAGTTCTGAAAACCCTCAAAAACTCCATCCAGGTTGGTAATCAAGTGCATAATCTTTCCCCACCCAAGCTTTCTAAAGCTTTAAGTCAATTTTGTAACTAGTTTTCATGAGCCCTCCTCCCTCACACTTCTACGTCAAGCCTCACCCTCTGTCAAAATCTGTTTCAAGAAGGATTGTTTGAAGAAACTCCAAGTCAAGCGTGCTTCCTTCCAGTTAACAAAGGTCTGCAAAAAAAATACTGAAATGGAACAAATGTGATTGAAATTACAGAGTAGAAATAGAAAAGAGCAAGGCAGAGCAACCCAGCAGGGTAGCTCGAACTGTAGTGGTGAGGAAACCCACAATGCCACAGGTACTAACAGCTCATGGAAAGTATTGCTGCATTCAAGNTAACTGTAGTGGTGAGAAAATCCACAACAGCTAATGGAAAGTATTGCTGCATTCAAGTACCAACATCACTGATCTGGCAAAAACTGATTCCTTTTGCTGGAAAGTGGTGTTGTTGCACATAAAGTACCCACAGGAGCATTCTACAGAAAACACTAATCAAGGTTAGATTTAGGGAAAAGCCACCCATGGTGTTTAACATGCCAATATAACTTTCACCCCCACTGGAGATATGAACTGCTTGCTCCTCAAACTGTCCTTAGAAGACTTGCAACCAAGAACCACCTTTATCTTTTCAATCTGTAAATCTTATCCAATGTTGTCTTCTTCAGTGAGTCTTTTCATTTCTTTCTTTGCCTTATCTTTTGTTTGAGAGATATTTGAGTGTCTCCAGAGTGGTGAGGAACACCATGGTTGTTTTGTGTAAAGGTCAAATACCAAAATCCATTATCACACAGGCCTGGTTTCTTTTGTGCCTCAGATCCTGGTCACTCCCCTGCACAGTGCAGATGGTCTATATCCAGTTAATGTCTACTAATATTTTGCACAAACCAAGTCAGCAACAACAAACCCATAACCACAAAGAGTTCAAGTTTCACGATGTTTTTCTAACAAAAATCTTTCTAATACAAACTTCAAACATAATTTCTATGTAATATTTGTATTTAATCTATCGTATCTTCTATCACACAAAAATATCCCCAAAACCATTCAATTAACTCTGCTCTCTCAATGCAACATTCAAAGTGCCCTCATGTGAGATTTTAGGAAGAAAATTAAGAAATAAATTGTGCAACTTACCTCATCTTCCACTAAGTTAGGTAATAAAGCTTTCACTCTAGCAACTGGAAATGACTTCTTTGTGGCTTCAGGAGATCCCAAAAACATCACAAAATAAATTACATAGCACATTACCAGAACACTGACATATAACAGCTGAAAGGATCAGGAAGGAGAGAAGAAAAACAGTGAAACAAAGTTAACTTAGAAATGCAGAAGTATATACTAATTGAAAATACAGTGAGAAGAAAATGTAAGTAGTCTTTGTGCCTATCAAATATTATAACCAGGTAAGGATTTGAACAACTCTTCAGAATGCTGTTGATCTTTTTATCTTTTTTTAACCTGTAGATAATTATCACAGACCTTTCCTAATTTTCATGTTTTATTTAGCATTTTTAGAACGTTAAATGTCCAATTATAAAGCAATTACTCAATCAAAAGTCAAGCTGACAGAGTAGCTACCACCTACATCTCTTAATTAAAGAACATTTCCAACTTCCATCAGTTATAAGTGATCTACAAAAGCCAGGGCAAAAACTGAAGGAGAAAATTTATCCCCCCATTGTCGTCAAGAAAAAGTTTTAACTTGAATTTATTGCTCCTGATTTGAACCTTCTGCTAAGGTAATGCAGGTTGGTGGTACAGGCTGAGAAAGTTCTGTGTGATTAGAATTACATAACCTCATCTGCAAGATGTGCCTTCACAGACAGAAGGTGTTTCCTTGTACCTCCCTTTAACTCAATGACAAAGTACCACATCAGTGATGAGGATCAGGAAAATACTAAATACAAATTCTAAATCTTGAACCTCCCAGGAGCTTTTTCTCTCAGCTCTCCAAAGTTCTTTAGCAGGCTAAATGTCAAAGACAAAATCCAGCTGAGAGAGAACAAAAGGAACTTACCTGAGCCAAGGAAAAAATGTGAAGGCCCCACTGAGGATAAAGGATTACCAAAGTAATCGTCAAAATGCATTTTGAGGCTACTGAAAGGCTTTCAGCAACTACCTTTAAGAAACACAAAACAGAGAAGGGTTTTTTTCTGGCAACCTAACCACACACACCAGCTTAAAATATCTAAGTTTAAAGAATTTAGGAATGGAAGATTTTCAAAGTCAGTGTGACTTTATGGCAGTTTCTTTCTGCTGAGCTGGCCAGCTTAGACTCTCATTTCTCTGTAAGTTTTCTGTTCTTGCATTTCACAATTCCCCCATTGCATTTTCCCAGTCCTTTGGATAGGACATAAGGGAGGAAATTTTGCTTGAGACTATCATGTTCTCAATAGATACAATTCAGTTTTATGTGGAACTGTGGAAGCAGTGTGCCCCTCCCTCCAATTAAAACCTGTGTTTCAGTGTTTAATGATCTCAAAGGTAATAAAGTCTAAATAAACCAACTTGCTTGCTTTAATGGGTACAAATGCCTGGTTATGTTACAAACCAGGCCATGCAGTGCTGAACAGTACACACAAGGGTTTTTATACGCTTGAATATACAAACATCTAAGTCAGTAATCTGTTCTTTTCAATAAAAAGATGATTCCCCCCCACCCCCACCATGCACACACCCCATGTACTTTACTAACCTTAAGTCTCACAAACAAATGAGCTTGTGCTAAAACCCAGAATGGTTCTCCCAGGAGTTCAACAATGGCAGAAAGACCAAATGCCACTACACCAGCCTGATAATGAGGAACCACAGAAGGGTCGGGCACTTCAAGCAAGTGTAGCCAGACTAAGCCCAAGATAAGAGACCAAAAGACACCAAGAGGGACTCTAAAAAGTTAACATAAAAACTAATTAATGGAAATGTTACTTCAGCAGGAAAAAAAACCCAAAAAACAACAACAAAGAAAATTAGATTACAATATCACATATGGCCACAATGATTACACAAAAAAAGGCCCTGAGGAATTAATTCCTGTTGTTACTATACCTAGAATGAATATTTTCCTTTGTAATGAACACCCTTAAGGCACTCTTTGCACAACATAGAAAACATTTTTCTGAGTTGTGCACTTTCTACTCCAGAGCCTAACATAAGGTCAAATATCTGCATTTTTGTGCCTTAGGACCAAACAATTCTGATCCCACATTAGCCTACACATCCCTTTTTGCTGATGCTGCTTCAGGAACACAGAGCTTCTGGCAGAGTGCAACAAGTTGTACATCACTGGAGCAAGATCTCTTTGACTTCACATTATCAGACAATTAAAATATTTGACATCAAGCTCCTAAGACACATTTCAGATGCTTCACTGAAGTTAACCTTCATTTTAAGTGATGCTTCTCTACAAGGAAAATTTAAAAAAAGATGCACACGGTCAGTGTTGTCTCTGTCACTTAATGCTCACTTGAAAGGCTATCACACAGGAGAAAGCTGACTATAATTCAGATAAGAGAACAGAACTAATACATTTTCAATATTAGTATGAGACCTATCCCTGACAGGGACAATCCCTCTGCTTCATACCTGGATGCAGATGACCACACATAAAGCCCCATTCCTGGGCCAGATCCAATTAAAAGCAGAGTAGTTTCAGGGAAAGTCAGGTGCCCCAATGGCAGAATACTATTCTGTCATGCAAGGGTAGTTTTCCACCATATCGAGAAGGTAAATTTACTTCCCAACCCATCTAACTGGGGATGCACAGCAGCTAGAGCTGACACAGGGAGAGCAGAGAGAACCAGGAACCAGAAGGGAGAACCAAGTCATAAAATCCACTTTACTGCAATGTGTGATTGCACTCTCTTGTTGCAGTGTCCTATGGACTTTAAGATGTTCTGCTATAAATAGCACCACAGCTGAAAAAAGCAATCTTACTTCCTCCCTGTTGTTTAATCCCAACTCCTTTTTCAACTTTTCACATCTCTCCTACCGAAATATTTATGTTGCCTTGCCATTAATCCACATCAGCTCAAGACCGAAAACATAGTCTCAGAGGGAAAGAAAAGATACCTAAAGCAGGTTCATAAATGCACATCACATAATACAAAGAAAAAAACTGAACAAGAAGAGGAAGAATAAACAAAGGACTACATATTTGTACAACAGGGTTTTCCTTCACAGCTACAACCCAAATGAAACTCCAGCAACAGAAGAAATGGTTCCAGGTGACACCTCTAGCAATGAACTTCCTCACATGCTCCAACAAGATGTCAAGTCTACAAATGCTAAAGCACCAGACTTGGAAGAGCTTCCTGCATCAGTCCTGAAACACGACTGAAGCTTCTAAATGCTGAAATAATTACCTCAGTAAATAAACACTTCCTCTCATTCTGCGAGCTCCCAGAAAAGAATTAGAAATTCTAAGGAAGTTAACTTTTAAAGGTATCTTACGTCAGCCACAACAGATTAATTGTTTTGGTCCAGTTTCTCTTTGCACTTCCACTCAAACAAGCTCTGCGAAACGCCTCCCTGGCGAGGAAGACAACTGTTGAGTACAGCAGAGTCAGCCTAAATGGGGTGAAAAGGCGAGGAAAAAAAAAAAGGAGAGAAAAGTATTTATTTTCTATAAATTGTAAACCCTTCATACAGTAGCATCACAGTTTTTACACACGACTGCCTGGCTGACAAATCTTATAGGTGTGAAAACATGGTGATATGAGCTAAAATTATCACCATCTTCTAAAAACGGAGAGAAAGTAATAACGTGTGACGATTCAAGTGGCAAGAATACACACTACAGACCGTGCAGAGAATAACCTACAGGAAAAGCACGTTGTATCTAGTTTTTCCTCTGCAAGCTGATTTTTAAACACAAAGCACCAGGCGAGTGCAGTCAGTGTTTCAGTCCAAAACAGACCCGGCGAGGCACGAAATGACCAACTCCGTGACACACCCAATAGCAGATTGCACAGCATTAATCAGAGCACAGCCAGCGACACGGCACAGACCGCGGAGCCGAGACCAGCCCCGAGCACAAGCCCACAGCCCCACCAGCCCCGGGACGCCTCACGGGTGCCCGCTGAGCCCTCTCACCTGACATTGACCACGCCGATGAGCTCCCGGGAGAGGTAGCGCAGGGTGAAGGCGTTCAGCCCGAAGGTGACCACCCGGAACAGCACCTGTGAAAGAAGCCGCACGGGAAGCACCTCCGGGGCCCCGCCGAGCAGCAACAGCAGGAGGAGGAGGAGGAAGGAGGGAGGGGCGGCCCCGCACCTGCAGCAGGGCGCTGGACGAGGCCAGCCGGGCGGTCTGGCCCAGCACGTCCTGCGCCGCCATCGCCCCGCGCCCGCCGCCAGGAAGTGGCGCGGCTGCCGTCGCGCCGGATCTCATCAGCGGGGAGGTACCGCCCGGCCCGGCCCGGCCCTGAGGGGGCACGGCGGCACCGCCCCGCGCTGAGGGGGCACGGCGGCACCGCCCGGCGCGGCCCGGCCCTGAGGGGACACGGCGGCACCGCCCCAGCTCGGCCCTCAGGGGGCACGGCGGCACCGCCCCGCGCT
>VZRF01013621.1:554725-597409 GCA_013396875.1 Vireo altiloquus
GGGGACACCAGGCGACAGGGCGAGACACCGAGGGGACACGGCGGGGAGGGGGGCGTCGGCGACAAAGAGGGAACGGCCGAGGAGCTCCAGCCCGCCAGAACCGAAGCGCAGCGCCACAGCCCCGGGTTCCTCCGAAGCCAGCCCAAAACTGCAGCCGGGCTGGGAGGAGGCACCGCGGTAAATGGGTAACATTCAATAAGAGCTGTTTTCCAGAGATTGCTGAAAAACCTTCCGAGTTCCACCAATGCCTTTCTAAACTGAGGGCAAACCCACCACCCTTCCCTGACCTAAGGAGAAACACAGCCCAGACGGAGGGAAAAGACGCTCCCTGCAGGAAGGGGAAAGGATCTTACTTCATTCTGTGGAGAAAAAAAGAAAAAAAAAAAAACCAAACCAACACACAACCACAAAAACAACCAAAAAACCCCAACTAAGCAGGAGGAAAAAAAAAAAAAAAAAAAAAACCAACACACAACCACAAAAACAACCAAAAAACCCCAACTAAGCAGGAGGAAAAAAAAAAACAAAACAAAACAAAACAAAAAGGAAACAGACCCAAAAAACCCGCCACATAAACCCCACCAAAATAAAAACCCCACAAAACCCACCCTAAAGGCCAACACACCTTCAAATACCAAGACGAAATTTAATTGCAACAGATTGGATTTGATAATACACTGCATCGAAGCCTTCCAAACAGACAGGAGTTTGGATTCAGTTTATGTCAGGACAGTTCCAGACTATTTCAGATCACTGTTTGAGCAGCGATGTATAAAAAGATTGTATCTTTCTATGTTACAGAACGTTCCCTTCAGAAGCACGGCGCTTCCAGCTCAGAGGTCACATTTTTCTTAGGAATACTAGAGTTGGACTAAGATTTTTCCTGTCTAACAGCAGCAGCTACAAAGAGCATGGGGGAGGGAAGCATCTGAGCCCTACTTGATTACAGCTTCTTAGTGACAGACTGCGAACAGCAGCAGTTTAAATCTGGGTATTCAGAGAATCTGGGGAACCAACCAAAATTATTCAACCTCGTGCAAAGCAGCCACCTCTCCATCAATTGTCTCCTGCATGAAACCTCCTCCTCTGAGCCATTTCACCCACCGCTTTATTCCTTCCATGGTCAAAGTAAAGTTTTCCAGGCTGCTTTTTTTCCCCCCCATTTAGTCATTTTTCCTAATAACATTATTTAAGTAATCTGGAAGTGATGTATAGTTGTAGATGTATGTGGCAGATTTATATCCTATGATACAAAACCACAAACCAATGAAGAAAAAAAACCAGAAAAAAAATTTAAAAATTGGTTATTTTCCCATTGTAAAAATAGGGAGATGGGGTGAGAGAGAAGAAACTAATCTGTGTCAGGTAATTGCAGAGACAGATTTTGAATCATAGAAGAGTATTATAGCTAGAGGGGAGGAAGCATTGCCATTCCCCTCTCCTTTAAGCAGTTTTCCAGTTATCAAATGGAAAAAGCAACTAAAATATTGTCTTACTTCAGACTGGAGTTTCCTCTTGCAGCAATAAGGGTGACAGCAGAAATGAAGACTTCTACTATGTTATGGCTTGTGCTGATATCTATAAGGGTGGATGAACCTTGGGGATTAAAACTCATCATAAACTACCAGCTGTGCTACACAGGGAAACAAAAACGGAGTTGAGGAGCGTAAAGCATGCACCATAGAACTGTTCAGGTTGGAAAGGACCCTTGAGATCAGAAAGCCCAGCTGGTAACCCAGCACTGCCAGGTCTACCACTGAACCATGTCCCTAAGCACCACACCTGCTTGTTTTTGAAATCCCTCCAGGCATGGTGACTCCACCACTTCCCTGAGCAGCGTGTTCCAGTGCTATTTTGTTGAAGACGTTTTTCCCTAATACCCAATCTAAACCTCCCCTGGAACAACTTGAGGCTATTTGCTCTTATTTTTTTGTCACTTGGGAGGAGAGACCAACACCCACCTGGCTACAGCCTCCTTTCAGATAGTTGAGTGATAAGGTCTCCCTTGACCCTCCTCCTTCTCCAATCAGTTATCAGCTGCCTCTACAGCTGCTCCTCATGAGACTGCTCCTCCAGACCCTTCAACCATCTTAATTTCCCTTCTCTGGACACGCTCCAGCATCTACCAACACTCCAGTAAGGAGGACGCATGTTATTTTCTCTCTACACGTGAACATTTCCGTGACAAAAGGGGGTAACTTCGAGGACAAAAACGTGAGAATTCGCTGTGCTATCTGGAGGCAATGGTCTGACCTTTTCAGGCATCTGCCATGGGCAACAGTAAGTGACAATGAGCGATGTTTCTTTGGACAGTTTGGCTTGTCACCTCATAAAGCCGAAACAGAAACAGCTGCAAAGCCTGAGGGGGTGGAAAAAGAAGAGGAATAACTGTAACTCCGACTGGTTTTTATAAGAACCAGCTTTGGAACGTGGAGCCTCTGGGCATTGACGCGGTTGGGCCGCGCGGTGGCGGCACTGGCCCCGCCACGGGCCGGGATGGGATGGGCGCTCCCCGCTCCAGCGGCACCTTCCAAACTCTGCTGCGGCTTGTGTCGGAACAACAGCCCGAACAGCCCAACTGGTGATGGAAAGGTGGCACAGCACAAGTCCAACTCACAGCAGGAGCAGTATTTCATAGAACAGCCTAGACTGGAAGGGATCTTAAAGCTCATCTTGTTCTAGCCCCCTCTCATAATCAGGGACACCTTCCACCTGACCAGTGTGCTCCAAGCCCCATACAATATGGCCTTCAAGACTTCTGGGATGGGGCAGCCACAGCTGCTCTGGGCAACCTGTGCCAGTGCCTCACCACCCTCACAGTAAAGAGCTTTTTCCTAGTATCTGATGTGAACCTCCTCTCTGTGTGAAGCATTCCCCCCGTCCTGTGACTCCATGCTCTTGAGTCTCTCTCCATCTTTCCAAAAGTTCCCTTCAGGTCCTGGAAGGTCACAGTTAGGTCACCCCAAAATCTTCTCTTTTTCAGGCTGAACAATCCCAATTCTCTCAGCCTTTCATTATAGCAGAGGTGCTCCATCCCTCAAATCATCTTGACAGGCCTCCTCTGGACTGTTTCCAACAGGTGCATATCGTTCCTGTGCTGTGGCCCCAGAGCTGGATGCAGTGTTCCAGCTGGGTCTCACCAGAACAGAGCAGAGGGGCAGGATTCCCCCCCTCCCCTGCTGCCCATGGTGCTTTGGATGAAGCTCAGGACACAATTGGTTTTCTGGGCTGCCAGCACACATTGCTGGCTCATGTCCAGCCTCTCATCCACCAGCACCCCGAAGTCCTCCTCAAAACATAAACTGACCTATCAGCTATCTTAATTTTATTCACAACTATGCCTGAAGAGGCTTAACAACTGAGTTGACAGAAAATACTTGCTTTTAGTATAAGTTAAAGGAGGACCAAGTTACTGAACTGGCACACAGTGTCACGAAAGCTTCATGAGAACATGTAGTCAAAACAATTGCTCTCTGATTCCCACAGCAGGCAATGCCCACCTAGAGCATTCCTGCATCTTCTCAGCACAACATACTCCACTTTTGGCTGCCCTGAGGCAACAGTTTGTGGAGGGATACTCTAAAATAGTTGACTTTTCTTAACAGCAAAGGAGGAAAGATTGACTGCTACAGAAGTCTTTACAGAGTTAGGCTGCATCAGGAACTAAACTAGGCTGGATTTTCCTCCAGCACCGACCACATGCTCCAGGATTAGGCACAATGGGACAAACTCCTGTTTTTATTAGAGGTATGGCAGAGAGAACCCCTTCGATCTACACTGAAGTTTAGTTAGTCCAAAAAGACCAGACAATGTATATACAGGCCTTAGAATGAGTTGGGACTGTTCCTTCAGAATTTAAAAAATGAAACATTTTTGTGTTTCAGTAGCTTGGTACCTGTGTTCCACTTGGGGAACTTGGGGTAATTAATTACCCCGTTAATAAGGTATTTCAGGATGAAAGGTGGACTTTGACTGCAAATCACAAGTTTCATATAGACCTGTAATAGCCCAGAAAACTCAAAACCTGTTAAGAACAATTAGAGACCCTCCATAGTATCACTCCCTCAGAGAGGAAGTTCTCTTCTAATAAAATATTTCCCAAAGTAGAGGCAAAGTGAGACTGGGAAGCAGGAACCTAGTGAACCTATTGAATCATTGCAGAACCCAAATCAAATCCAGTATGAAGGATTGTTACAATTTTGTATTTTATTAATCCACATAAATGCTGCATTTTAGAGTCGGTAACATATTTTAATTTCTTCATTTTATTTGTGGGTTTCCATTCCCTTAGAGGTCTCTTGAGGAATCAAGCTAGAAAACCAACTGTGCTATGAAATCATAGGCAGCTCTACCTCCTGGAATAGTGCATGATGTAACACAAAATGACAGACTGGGCTGTGAGCTAAAGACTGTAGATTTCTGCAGCTGCCGAAAAAGCTTTCGAGTCAGGACTGATTTTAGAAACGAGCAAAACAAATACTCAACCCCCCTGGTGCTGGCGGAGCAGCCTGGCCCCTCGATGTCAGCCTGTCCAGCTGGCCCCTCGATGTCAGCCTGTCCAGCTGGCCCCTCGATGTCAGCCTGTCCAGCTGCCTCAGTGCGCAGAGCCCGAGCTGCCCCGGCGCAGGGAGCAGCCCAGGAGCGCTGCCGGTGCAGGCAGCCCCGCTCTGCGCCCCGGGGCGGGAGGGGAGGCCCTGAGGGCAGCACCTGCATCACAGGATGGCTACACGCTGCCCCTCCTGCCATTCTGTCCGCGGGTATGGGTCCCAGGAAGGCAGCTGAGTGGTGCAGGGTACAGCTGTAGGGTACTGCTCTGCAGAGTTCACTCGTCCCAGTCCCCCACCCGCAGCCTTTTTAAGGAGCAGTGGTGCTTAACACAACTGCCCTGCCTCTGCTGCAAGTCCACATTTTGCCATTTCATTAATGAGGACAAAATAATTTGTTTCTGGGATGGCAAAACGTTGTTTTTCCTATTCTGCTCAGAAGTCTTGTGGCGGAAGAGGCCAAATTCTGCTGTCTGGTCTTAATTTTGTTTCTTTTTCAGAAAGAAAGCACAGAAAAGATCAATGTCTTTGTTCCTGATCATATAAAGTTTGTTCCTTTACAGCAATAACCAGGCGGTTGGGGTCAAAGCAAGGAGTCACATGGAGACTTAGCAGAGTAGGCACTAAATCTCATTAAGCTTTCTCCTCTCCTCTGAGCACCCTCTTGGGTCAGAGACATATCTGGGGTTGTAACATTTCCAATTCAGTGCAGAACTGCAGGAAGAAAAAGAAGAGTCACAGGCTGTTCACCAGCAAAGGACACATTAGGAGTTACTGCTGTGCCAGTTTTCCTTCCCTCCAACCAAAGTGTCCCCCAGAGGGCTTTTTAGATTAGCTCCCCAGGCCTTGAGGACTGAGTTAATCTCTGTGAGCATGTTAAATGGTTAAACAAAAATTTGCCTTTTTTTTTTTTTTTCCTGGCTGCATTATTAGTTCAGCAAGGATTTAATTTATGTCCTTGCTTTGGGACAAAAGAATAAAGAATGCAGAGAAGTAGGTTTTTCTGTGATATGCAGCATTTGAAAAAAACAGTGTCTCAGCTTTACAGCATAGCTTTTGACTTTGTAGTGTTCGTTTTGCCTCACACATTTTCACAGTGCCTTTAATTCCCCATTTATATGTAATTTGATCAACTGGTTTCGCTGCCTTATCAGTTTCACTTGTAAATTCAAATTCTATTTATAGAAATATTTTACATATAGAGGACTAACACTTTCTTATATATGAAATAATATAATAAACCAGTGTTCTATGCAAGGGAAAGGCAAAAAAATGTAGCAAACATAGAGGTCATAGTAAAATATCAAGGATGGGATAATGCTATGTTTTTTATAACTGTGCTAAATAATTGACATGCATACTTCACAGTATATCAGATTTTAAGAAATTGTATATATTGATTAGAAGAGCAAAAACAACTGTTCTGTACAATGTTGTCTGCTTCCAGTAAGCTTTTTTTTTTTTAACCTTTTCAATTTAGAAATCTGTGACATTCACCAGACATTTTAAAGATCTACAAAAAAAACACCTTCTGGTTATTTAATCTGGGAAAGCAATAAATTACAATATTTTGTCACAGGAACCAGCAAGCTCCTTGCTTAGAATTCATGCAAAATGAATTCTAAAACATGTACATCATCAATTAACTGTCCTTTGTGTTCTGTATATATTTATATATGTTCAACTGAAGATGATTTCTGTCTTGCCTTCCTCAAGGCTAGAAATTCCAGCCATTTTTGCTAGGATCTGACTAACAGTGTCAGTCTTACCTGTCTCTTAGCTGTCTTAGGAAGCTTTGTATCAGCCCCTCACTCTGAGCACGGGTAGACAATTTGTCTAATTGCTGTGTGCTTCAGAAGCCTATCAATATATGAAATAAGAAAACTACAGTGGAACAGCTCTTGATCTTTCTGGAACATTTATCCTGTCAGCAGTAATCAGAAATAAGAAGTTCTCCTGTGGGTTGTTTCTTTCACCTCACAAAATCTCGCTGCCTTCATTTACTGCTCATGTCAGTTATGCACAACTTCAGCTATCACTGTGATCAGAATTGTTTCTGGAGGGGAGGACATCCCAGATCCTACCCTGCAAACCTCACTTACAAAGTTGGTGATGAGCAGGTGCTGAGGCAAAATGTACATTTTTCCTCCCTGCTATGCATTCTGTAAGACGAAGCCCACAGTAACACTTGCTGCTGTGGGTTCTGTGCCAGTGCACTGCTAGTGAGCAGACAGAAGGAGTTTCTGTTAGAACAGCCAGAGAAAAGTTACAGGAACATGTCTTGCAGCTGTGAGCACTTGCACTTGAAAACTCTTTACTAACTAGTGCTTGGCACCTTTGCACTACAAAATCATTCCATGAGCTCCAGGCTGCATCCCTTGAGAAAAAATGTACTTGAAAGAGAGAGAGGTGCAAAAGGTCTGCACAAGAGAATTCTGCTTGCTGTATATTCACCAACACTCTTTGCTTTAATAGTCATATAGAAAGAAGGCTCTGTTCATTAGAACACTTCACAGCTGCCAAGTATTCAAGCAGAATGATCCTCTTATATTTTTGAATTCAACAAGAAGTGTTATTAAACTTGCTTTGACCTCAGCATGATTTGTTTGTCCATGAAATAACCTTAAGACTTTTAAAATCAAGAGTGACAATAATTCAATGAACACAGTAAAATACACGCTGTGGAAGGACTCAACTGGCAAGAGCTTCTGAAATACACATGAGAGGAATTTGGATTCTGAAAATGCACTGAATCCAAGATATTCTTGAAAAATATTCCAGTTTCTCATTCCTTTTTTTTTTTTTTTTTTTGAGCCACCTGGAGACTTTTGAAGGAGAAGGAGACATGCAGGAGTTGTACTTAACAACCCGGAGGATATGACACAAAAAAGTGGTTTTGCTACTCAAAGTAATTCAGCATCTAGGAGGAGAAGAATCACTTCATGCAGTGCCTTATAAAGGTTGAGAATGCAGAATTTGTGAGTCACCTTACACTGCCTTCACTGTGTTCCTACGATATTATATAACTGTGCACACTCACCTGTCGAACAGGGCTCCTCATGAGTCAGGTATCTCTTCACATCATTCACTTCCTTCTCACTTGAGAGCTGGCTTTCATTCTTTGCTGAAATAACACCTCACACAAGACAGTGATTAGTCAAATTGATAGAATAAAATACCTTCAGCCCCTTTATGGGACCTCCTCTAGCATTCATGACAGCTACAGCTAAGTGCAGCACATATTTTGGATTCCTCTTATTCCTTAGTGGCAAACAAGGAATGTCTTAAATAAGACAATCCCAGCATATGTTTACCTATTCAGCTTCAGAAACTCCCACATTATCCTTCAACAGTTAAATTCCACTTTCAGCACAAAACCCTGAAATATTAGGAAAAAAAACTCACTAGGAATGTGGGGAGCAGAGCTTAAAACTCTGCCCAGCAGAGCTCTCTCAATTAAAAATAAGGAAAAGGAAAGCTCCTATTTCACCTTTTGGTGGGAGTTATCTGAATACATCCCTTCAATATAGGGGAACAATACTGAGCACTAAAATCATCTCTGCCTCTATCCCAGATGTCCACAGAGTCAACTTCCTGAGCTTCACTGCCTCCATCTGGATCAAGAACATGACTTTGTTGCATGTCTTTGTGTTCGGAAAAAAATAGAGAAAATCAGAAAAAAGCTCAAGGAGGCCCAAGGTCATAAGACAACTCACCTTGAAAGTCCTGTTGTCAGGGCATGAGGAACAAAGCTCCACACTCCAAGTTTAGCTGCACTGCCACTGCTGGCTCAGTGTCTAGACTTATATGGAACAAACAAACACAGGATGGCTTTGCTGTAAGGACACCAGCTGTCCTCAAACATCACAGTTCTGGTGACAGAAAAATAGAAAAGACAAATGAGATTAGTCATCACATGAGATACACTTCTGCAAGTCTTCAAACAACATCTTGTGTCATGCTAACAACATTAGGCAATTTCCCCAATATTGTCCCTTAAGGAAATGGCAATAAAAAACCTCCCCTCTCCCTTCTCTGCTAAATAAACTGCTCTGTTTTACTTTCTCTTAAAGATATTTTGTTTTCAGCTTTTCCAATCACTCTGAGTTTGTGTGCTAAGCAGTCAAGTAGAAAAAAATACTTTTCTTTGTCCAGCCAGGTTATAACTGTGTTACAATTGAACCATGTGTCAACAGCTTGTGTGTAGCTTGGAAAAAAAAATAATATATCCACTCTCACTACTAGGATTTGGTTGAGAAGATGATTGGTTGGTGTTTTTTTAAGGATCAGGTATATTAGGCTAAATTCACAAATGGCATAAACTCCCTAAAGAGTACAGCAGCAAACTCTTTCCTCAACAGAAGCTATGCACTTCAGCTTCTTCTCTCGCTCTGTGGGTTCATGGTTTAGTTGCAGAAAGTAAAAATTTGTCTATTACCACAGAAGATGTTGTCATCCATTAATATATTCCTGACCACAACTAAATCCTGGTGAAAAGATTCCTTGGAGTACTCTGAAGACACTTGGGCAGTTTACACTTAAATTATTAGGCAGTTTACACTTAAATACAGGAAATCTAGCTTTAACATGATTGAAGAAGTATTCCAGACACATTCCATGGGCTCTGAGAATTACATGAGGGCTGCATGGGCACCTTGGTGCTCATATGTCTATATTCACTATACTTCTGATGTTCCTACAAATTTATGCTGTGGAAAGAGCTTTACATGCTAGCAGATATTCCATTTTACCAGAAGGTCTGCATCCCTGCACCAAGAGTCATGGTTTGGCTTCTTGCCCAGTGGAAGAGAGGTGAAAGCAAACACAGTCAATAGGCCATAAGAGAGCAAAAGTAACCCAAATGAAAATAAAAAGGAAAGCATGGAAAAAGCAGTCCTTCCCAGGTCTAGAAAAGAAAATTCTTGAGGAAATTTGTTGTCCTTACCTGAGTGGAGAAACTTTGAATGAGCAGTGGGCAGAACTGCTCATAGCCAGTCAATGGAGCCAGAAATTCCTCTCACTGGTGTGCACACAGAGCAATGGCCATGCCTGGTAAGGAAAGAAAGCCACACCCTGGCTCTTGTATCCTGCTGTTGCATCTATGACCAACACTTCCATCAGAAGAGAAACACTGAATGGAAGAAGTTTCATCTTCCTGACTCCATAAGCATTATGTTAGAAAGCTAAAGGTGCAGCACACAACAACTCAATCTGTCACTATTACCTTTACTCACCACTCTGCAGCTTGCAAGCCATGCTTCACACCCTTCATTCAGCAGATTTCATACTTCACCATGTGTCTTTAGACCTCCATGCCTGTCCTACCTCAACATGAATTTAAAATTCTTTTCTTAGAAGCAAGCAGTATCAGAGGTTCACTGTAAGAGAAGTCACAGGAGTCGTTAAGGTTTTCGTGTATGGGAGAATACTCCCACTCACATCCTGAAGAATGTGGGGAGGTTCAAACAAAAGGATCTGACCACATGTCTGAGACTAAACCAGCAATGCATATCTTCTTCTACCCACACCCTGCTCCCAAAATTCAATCTGTTACAACAGTTCCTTTCCATCTGCATGCAAAGCTCACTATTTTATGTTATAGTCTCGCTCAGAGTCCAAAAGAAAAAGAAAGAAATTGTTAGTGGGAAAGAGTGGTGAATCTTGAAATCATTTCAGTCACAGACACACTGAGAACACTGTAACTTTTCTATAGAAACATTTAGAAATACAAGTCCCCTCTGACTATTCCACTGGCATTGTATCCTTAGACTGTAATCACTTCATCCTCTCAGATATTAACTTGTACTGGGCTTCATTCTGTAACAGTGTTGGTAATGTTTTCAGATGCTATATGCAGGGTTACTGTAGTCTGGGAAAGTGCTGGTCAGGAAATTATGTAAGAAATTAGCTTTATTTTGTTACTGCAGTTCTGGCAGGTTTCCAGACCTTTATGTCACTGGCTGCATGTGATTATCAACAAAAAAACCCAGAGATCTTCTTGCCATGACTGTAATTAATTACAATATTCAGGTACAGAATACATATTTTGCAACAATATAGGCCCAAAATTTGAGATAATCCATAAGAACGTCAACAATACATCTCTTCATGCCATTCTGGATGTTTCACCAGTCTTATTTAAAACTGCCTCTTTCCTTACATATTGGTTTTTCAAACATGCTTTTAGTTATTCCTAAGAACACTTACATTAGCAGGATGGAACCTGTTGAGTCTAACTTTAAAAATCCAGGTGATTTTAAAATAATTTCATATTTTTGTATCTCCCCCCCACTACCCAAGAGGAACTGTCTGCTTGTTAAAGACCATCCTCAGTTGTGACTGCTGCTTATACACTGGTATAATTTCTTCCCTTTAGGAATAAAACTGTTTGCTTTGTGCCATTTACCAGTTTCTCTCCTGATATAACACTGTAGATTCTTTTCTTTGCCAAGAGAAGTGGAGTGGTTTGGGGTGTTACAGGCCACTAAAACTGAAATCTGCGTTGGTAGGATTGCTTCTGAACAGTTCTGTAATAAGTCATTGTACATTTAACAATGGAAAGCCTTGCCAAAGCAGGGAAAGCTCTTCAAAACCTCAGATTTTGTTCTAAGCATATTACTAAAATCACAGGCTGCTTCCTGCTTTTTAGATAACAAACACAAATATTTGCAGGGAGACAGGGAAATAAAACTCATTCACTTTACTTGTTTTTTCACAATCCAGACTTACATTCAGCCACCTTTCACCTCGAAGATGAAATCCTGCATCATGAAGGAGCAAATTCAAAGCCATTCATGTGAAGTTAATTCCATTTGGTCACTCCAGTAAGATAGAAGCACACGAGGAGGTTCCAGCTGGGTGGTGCAGTGTAAAGGACAAACACTACAAATTCAGCTAAGAAACCACGGAGCCTCAGCTTTGCTACCACCACCACTGGTTCTGTTCCACCACTGCTACCAAAGAACCAAGCACAGTAAAACAAGCTCTGTGCTGATAGTGGGGCACAGCCTGCTCATGCCTGGCCACTCTTCCACTGGCAAAGGAATGGACTCTTTGCTACTCTGCTTTCTCTTTCCCACTGGAAAGGAGATACTTTCCAATATACAGTAAAACATAAAGAAATAGGAAGAAAATGCCTTCAAATGTGCCTATGGGAAATGGGCAACACAAGAACTCTCAATACTTTGTTATACTGCAAAAGGAGAAAAAAAAAGTCTTGAAAACAAATAAGACTCGTTGCATTGATAATTTTAAAAAGAATTATGATTCTATATTTAGAAAAGAAGTCAGACACTGGATTTCACAACCATATGTGGAAAACATTAAAGGGTAAGCTGTGTGGGGTTGCCAAGGCAGTATGGGGCCAAGAATTGCCGCCCTTTTTTTTTTTAAACTCACCCTGAAACACTGGTGGGGGGCAGGGAAGTTTCACACAACTTTCCTCTGCAACTACTGCTAAAGTAAATTTGACTGGCAATATGCAAAAACTGGCAGTGCTGGAATGATGCTGACAGCACCAGAACTAGCTGGGCCATTCTGGGACAGTTTCCAGTGTTACTGCCCATTTTTCGCTGGTTTGTGAATAAAAAGGAGTTTTCAGTCTTATTATCCCAGTGCAATGTATGAGGTGAATAGAGAGTAGATGGAAGAGCAAGATTTCCCTTGGAAGTGCACAGGAGGATTTTCACAGTCAATAAGCAGCACACAAGAGCCAAAATTTTACTGCCAACAGTAGAAAATTTGTGAGTATATTGTCAACATAAATAAAAACGGATGGCCTGAAAATGCATTGTTACTGTTTTCTTCTGCATGTGCACACAAAGAAGTGAAAAAATGGTCTTGCTCACAGCCCTGAAAAAAATAACTTCATTATTAATTTCTTCTTTTTTGAGAAAAGATTATACCTAGTGAAAATTCATAAAATTTAAAGAAGCCAAACAGCAGTTTTGCCAAAAAGCATATGGTCAGGTTGGCACTTCCTCTATCCAATCCTTTGCACATCCAGAGCAGCACTTTGATATTCATTAATTGTCAGAATGCTCGTAGGAGACAAGCAAACAGAAATCTGACAGCCAGATGCTACAAACAGCCCTCTGTTCACTTAGATCATGGATTATCCTATCCCTGCTTTTCCCCAGTTAAGCTATTTCAGGCCGAATAGTTTAACTGAAGTTGCATGTTCTCAACAAGCATTACAATAGAGTGCATATTTACAGAACTAAGTATGAAGGTAAATGGATCATGGGACTGGGGAGGGGGAAGGAGCAGACCATTCCTTTGTAAGATTAAAACCCTCTTGGGATTTTTATTTGTAAACTATGCTGTCCAACTCCTGAACCTCCTTTTCATCCCAGTGTTTCCCAAATACTTTGTCCTCCACACGATTTTATTTGCCTGTGGGGTAAAACCAGCATTTCCACTGTTCAAGATTTACAACTTAGAAAGAGAGAAGAAAAAGCAGATTTAATTATGTGAACCTGAAAGTTGCATTTATAGACTGAAATAAGAGCAAGTGTCCTCCTCTTAAAAAAGACCCAAAAACTGCATTGAGGTATTTAGAGCCACAGCTTGTCCTCTCTCTTCCTTTTCATCACCCTGGAGCATGTGGCTCCTTAAAAGGATGTCTGTGCAATCCTTCCCTTCTCCAAGACAAAATCAAGAGGGGTCAGATGACTCATTATGGATCAAGACCTCGCAGGCCCCACCACTGCTTCACCCTCAAGCAGAGAATGAGGACATGCAGAACTCCTCACAATACTCCCATGGGAAGATTTGTACTGAAGGAGTCGAGTGAATCAATTGGGGAACAGAGCAAAACCTGGCACCCTGGGAATGAGATTGCAAAGGCTTGGACTCTGAGAGGATGAAATAAATGGATTTAGTTCAGTTGTTTGCCTTCTCAGCAAAACAGCATTCACAACTCATCCAGAAATGGAAGCAGTTGTGGTACAGTCCCACTGCCAGTGCCTGGAACGAAGGTGCTGTGCTCAGCACAGCAATACAATCTGGGCTCACACACTGCTGGAGAAATGGGGAGCAAACCTGTGCACATCAGGACCTCAGCAGAGATTCCACAACTAATACCTTGATATTCTCCTCAAAATCAGCCAGGATAGTCACATTTCAGAAATGATACCTGACTGACTGATTTTTAGGCTAACTACCCTTGAGGTAACTCTTTCCTAGATGTGCTTTCCTTAGCACATTATAAAACTGCAAACATTAGATATCTTGTGTGTGTGTGCACAGAGAAAAGTATTTCCCATTTCCCTAAGACACATCAGTATAGGAGATACCTCAAATTATTTCCTACATCACCTTCTGAAGGCACTGGCTTTATGAGATTACACAGCATGCTCCTGCACCTGCATAAATATGACATTATCTGGGTACTGGGTTTCATTTTAGAGTATTTTGACTGCCAGCTGTTATTCTGAGAGACAGATAATGTAAATAATTAACAAGCAGGACATTCTTCCAGCTGCTAATGCTGCAAAATAATTTCTCAAATGTCATCCCAGAATTAGATTTAATACTGATTAAGCACTTAATAATAATGTGTGGCAAAAGACAGACAACTGTAACAGAACGAACACTGCCCAGGAAGTGCTGATTTTTATCTGCCTGGCTTTCTGCCTCTACTGATGGCAGTTGATTAAAAAGCATTTTTTGCGTGCAGACAGCAGTTTTCTTGCCCTTTCTTCCTGCACTTTTCTCACATCTCTGTTAATAGTGATGTGCTTTCATTAGCAGTGGGCACCAGCAGCCACTGCCACAAGCCAAGTCACACCGAGGTGTGCTCTGCTGCCCAGGAGCAGATGTTTCACCTTACAGCACAGCAGGCAGGCTGGCTGTTCTACACAAAGCAACCTGTTCACACCTGCTGGGCAGGCCAAGGAGAGCAGACAGCCACCAGGACACTCAGTTCCATTCCATGTACACAAGGCAGATTCATGAGCCACCACATATTTCAAGAGATGGAATCCACCAGGTGTTGGTTTTACACTCAGTTGTCAGAAGAGGTGGACCCTTCCTTGAGGCTTTCTCAGCCTCAGGAGCTGCAGGGAAGTTCCCTGTCACTGCTCATAAGGGAGTAGAAGTTATTTTAGCCTTTGTGAGAGCCAATCTTTTAGTGCAGGCTTCTCATCAGATACTGATGCCAGTGATGTTGATAGTACAGACACAAACTCACTCATGTCTGGAAAAACAAGCCTTCCACAAATGTTTCATCAGCCAGGATCTGCATCTCATTATCACTTGTAGCTTGCCCAGGCTCTGGAATTAGTGAATGCAAGTTAATCAAGACTCCCTGTTTAGTAAAGAGATCAGTTCACAATTCAAACTACATTTCTTAAATGGGAGTTGAACATTAGCATGTCTGTAGGGATTTTTAAGCTGCAGTACCCAGCAGTTGTAGTATAAATGGATTTGAACATGTTCCAGTAACTTGTATAATTAACAAAGATACAAAGTTCTTTAAAAATTTAAAACTGCAGCCCCACATACTGTCTCCAACTCAGTCCAGTCAGCCAAATAACCATATCCACCCTAGCAGAGTTATGGACTTCAACTTTAAAAGCACTTAGCTGATTCTCAGCTGGTGACATATTATGTTGACTTTATTGAGAGCACAAGCTACTGCTACTCGAAATCTTCACCAAAAGCTCTCCAAGTTTGTTTTAATGTCACTTTTGACACACTGACAAAGTCAAAAATACTTATACTTAGCTTACTGAGCTCTTCTGTAAGAGCTAAGTGTTATGGATAGAGCAGATCTTAAGAGCTGAAGGAACTCGGTGCTTGGATGCAATTCCTGGAAAAGCTTCAGGAAGCTTTCATTAACAGTGTTGAATCAGTAGGTATTATAACTTTGCTATTATACAGTTATTAAGCTGATTTTTCAGTAGCTGCAGAATATCTGTCTGTAAAATGCTTTTTGTAAAACTGAACTACCAGTTCTGACTATTAAAAGGTTATGGGATTATATTTTACTTCTACAGGAGCATGTGCACTTCTAAAAGTGTCTGCACTATTGCAGCCAAACCAGCCTGGAGGCTGCTCTCACCTCTGCTGAAGTTCAGCACTGCAGGGCAGTGAATGATGGTCTGTTCTGGGGCAAATGCTTAAAGCTGAGCTAACTCCTCTCTGAACTTCACATACTAGATGGGAGCCAAATCAGCAGTCTGAAAATGATGGTAGGTACCAGTTAAACTCATTTTCTTCTTCAATGACCTCTCACTCCTAGCCCAGATGAAAGGGCAGCCTTAACACCTGAAATACTGTTTTCTTCAAAAGTTTGTATTATACTGCTGCTACTATGGAGCTGCTGAAAATGACAAAATTCATCATTATTTTCTAAACAGAAGCCAGTCAATGGCAACAATAAGAATCCTTCAGCATGATTTACAGAGCTTAAAAGAAGGGAAAAAAAAAAGAGTCAAGTGGAAGATGAGAGACTATCAACTTCAGTGTTTTGTCCAGGCTACAGACTATTCAGCTGTACTTTGCCTTCATAGGCTTTCTCTATATGACATTTTACATAATGTGAGAAACCAAACCCACAAAGCCCAAACAAAATAAAACCAAACCAATCCTACATACAGAAAAATCACTGAGGAGAAAAGCACTCATACCCATCCCTCAGTGAAAAGCAGCTGTTGCTTACAAACACTGGGAGAAAGGAAAATCTCCTTCCAGGAAGCAAACAGCTGTTCCTTGAGGCTGGGAGTAGATGATATCTGCACATGATAAATCTCAGTCTGCAACCATTGGAATATCATCAGTGATTTCAAAGATGTCCTGATTAATAAAACTGCATAATTAGGTGTTTTAAGTGTCCCTACTCTATCAAGTGCCTTTACCATGGCCTTGTATGGTAGTTCATTTTAAACTGTGACTGGACAGAGGCTTGACTGTGCTGATAATCCAGTTATGCTTTGGGAATTATTGTGTAGCACTTGATTAGATTAAGAGATAAAGAGTGTTAGATACCACTTGCCATAGCTACAGCAACGTAGGCTTCTGTCACAGGCTTTGCTGGAACAGGCTACACAGACAAATTCTGAAGAGACAGATGACAGATATAGCAAGACTGTTCCTTTGCTGTTTAGATTGATATGTGAACAAGCAAGGCAGAAATTTAAGAGAGAGATATTACTCTGTCTTAGATTAACAAAGAGAAACAAGCTGGCCTTGTGAAAACACAAACAAGCCCCATTTCCAAAATTTTGTCCTGCTTCTGTCAGCACTGGAACAACCAAAATAAGCCACATCATCAGGAAACCATTTTTTTTCCTACTGTAAGTACACAAAATAAGCTGTGTTTGTGTTGGGGTGGGTGGGTGTATAACTTTTACCAGCAATAATTCTACTGCCATTGCTTAAGAGTACACTAAAACAAAAGCAGCCAAAGAATGTGATTCCATAATTAGGAGACTGGAGCATCTCTGATGAGGAAAAGCTGAGGGAGCTGGGGCTGTTCAGCCTGAAGAAGAGATGATTGAGAGGTGACCTCATCCACGTGTGTCAGTGTCTGCAGGGAGAGGTCAGAGAATGGACCAGGCTCTGGGACAAGAGGCAATGGGCAGGAACGGATGGTCAGGAATTTCCACCTGACCATGAGGAAGAACTTTAGTGTGCAGGTGACAGAGCACTGGAACAGGCTGCCCAGAGAGGCTCTGGAGCCTTCCCCACTGGGAAGAACCAGTGGATGCAATCCTGTGCCATGGATGAGCCTGGTTGAGCACGGAGGCTGGAGCAGGTGACCCCCAGTGCTCCCTTCCAGTCTGACCCATTGGTGATTCTGTGACCCACACACACTGTCACACTGCCAGACACTGCTTTTGCAGTTTTTTTACAATTAAATAAGCCATAGGTAAATGTCTAGACTAATTCTCTAACCCTACACTTCAATCTCACACTAAAAATCACAACCACTCTGCAAAATTTATAGTGGGGAAATTACATGCAGTAATTGTCTTTAAAAAAGAAGTGCTTTTGGTGGCAGGAAGCTAATTTGCTTCACACCACTGCCCATTTTTCAGAGGTCTCTGCTGAGTATTTTAAGAGTGATTCAGCAGTAATTCCAAAACAATTCTCATAAATTCTTTACCATGTATGGACACAAACTTCTCCCCCCTTTTTTTTGGAGTATGCTCTGCAGCTTACCAGATGAGTGTAGGATTTCTGATGCAACTTGAAAAAATGAACTGTGTTCTAGGTTTTAAAATGATCAGTTATTACACTTCGGGTTCGATAGTTCGCTGTTCAAGAGGAAATATTATTTACTGGTCAAAGAGCTGCAAGCCAAGGCTCAATTTCCCAGGAGGGTGTAAGACTTGACTAGAAGCATTCAAGTACATTTTATGTGCCTTATTTTCTGCTGTATACAAAATACTTCACAAAGATAATACAGTACAGGACAAAATGTACAGCATACATACACAAAAATAAACTTGTTTATGATAAAAGCTTCTCAGAAATATTGTGAAATGTTAAGAACTGAGTTTTGTTTCAGTTCTATAAAACATTCATAAATATGCATGGAGTTGTACTGGGAAAGGGAAGAATTGATACTGAAATGAAAGCTCAGGGCACACAGCTCTTAAATCTTCACTGATGGATGAAGGCAGATGCAATTTCTTTCCAGGAAAAGTATAAAATGCCTGATTACTAAACTATGAATTAGTTAAATTCTCACTTATTTCATATATTGCTGTTGGATAGCTTACTCTAGGATAACATACAATCTATTTGTAACCAACCTCCCTGTTATTTCTAAAAGGTATGTATAAATTGGCTACATTAAGTTAGTTATATGAAAAAGGTATTTTAATAAAGAATCTGTTACAGACTTCAAAAAAAAAATCCCAGTCTTGTCATTGTCACTGTCAGGAGACTGATTTTTAAAGAATAAACTGTGGAAAATTCTGCTTGGTTTTGTGGAAGGATCTCTCCTGCCCATTCACTACCTGAGTGGTGGTTTTTTATCTAGAGGTGTGTACAGGTTAATGCCTTGAGCAGCAATTCCACATGCAACAGTTACAGATTTTAGTGGCAGAAACTGATACACAATGCAAAACAAGCAAAAAAAAAAACCCATTTCTCTCAGTCACTGAGCTCCCCAGACCCAGACACAGGCAGTAAATTAACAGATGGCCCTAAAGGATCAATAAAAGACATAAACCATGAATACTATTAAATGCTCAGTTTGGGGACTGGGCATTGATTTTTATTGTCAAACTGCATTACTGCTGCAGGCACAAGATTCACTACCAACTTCTGCTCTGTATTGATTTTGTTGAACAGCAATCAAGAGTTCAGTATTTAATGGGATGTAGCTCCAACTGGAGTTCCCACTTACTGCACAGAGGGTTTAATCAATTCCATCTGCCCATTACATATTCTCATTCATTCTGCAAAACTGCCTCACATAAAAACATAAAAGAATGATAATGTCATTTTGTTATCATTAATACTCCATGAAATTGCCTTTACTCATTAATTTAGTAACATTTATAGATCTTCAGCATGCAAGGCTTTAGAAGGAGTCTAAGAATTCTGTCAAAGATTTTCTGCATGGCTGCTCATCCTTGCCACTTGAATCACACAACTGCAATGAAAGACAAATTGAAGTACTGGAGAGAATAATTCCCTCAAGTTACACAGTTGACTCTGACAGTCAACTTGACCTTACCACATGGGGTCCAATTAAGATTCTTTTGCCATCTAGGATTCAAATAACTCTTACTGATGAGAGTTGCAGCATTGAAGGTAGCAAACTCTCTCCCCAGAACAAATAAATATTCTTTCTCTTTGGTAAAGATGATGAAATTACCAAAATAAACCCACCATGAAGCTGAAAAACTACTAACAGTTCCAGACTTTGCTGCAGATGAACTCTTCAAAATGTGCATGAATGCTCTCAAATATGAAATTAAGTGAACAGAAATTCATTCTGTTTTTACCTTTGCAGCCACTTCCTGATGATGATTTCTGATAGAGACAATTTGTCACTACTGTAAGAGCAAACGAAAACCTGAACCACTGCTCATTCACTTCCTGCATCCACTGCAAAAGCAAAGAGAGAAATTAGGTACAATTATGTGATGGGTTAGATTTTACAGAGACATTGAAGTAATTAACAATTACAGCTGATAATATGAAACAGAGGGAACCATTAAAATCCATTTGTGTGAAAAGCTAGCTGGAGAATGGTTAAAATATAAACAAGATATGAAATTATTCCTCACAAATAATATGAAGCAAAATAGAGTAAGTCATGACACACTCAAAATGTTAAAAGGAAGGAAAGCAAAGAGACTAATTAAGGCTTGGGGCAGTAGATGATGGTTATAAGCTTATGAAGTGACAGCATAGTCTGAAAGAATTTATATACACAGCTAAAAATCAGTATTCTAACAGGAAAGTATCTTGCTTGATATAAAGTGAAAAGGATGAAAATCAGTTAACTAGATCAGGGTTCACACCTTCCCTTTTATTTTACACTTTCCCATTAGACAGGCAACTGTGATCACAAAAAAGGCTGCTGAGGAACAACCAGTGGGCTTTGGGGTTCTCAGATTAGCCAGGCTGAATGTTAGCAGACAGATCTGATAGCAAATTATTTCTGAGGGGAAAAAATAAAATTGGAACAAATGATCACAAAAAAGAAGGAAAGAATAGTCTTGTCCTTTGAGTCTGCAACATCTGAGGAATTAGAAATGCGAAGAATAAACAGAGAGGAGCTTTCTGGCAAAACTTAGTTATTATGCTGGGGAAAAAAGGAAATAAACTAAAGCAGATGTAGCATTTTCTATTTAAAAATTCAAACCTGTTTTTCAACACTGTTGAAACTGCTTAGCTCTTTCTCTTCTGAGAAGAATGTTCTGTAGACTGTATTTCACAAAGTAGTTTTTGAAATTGTAGGTGGTGATATAAAGCAAAACAGAGTGAGCTTCTGAAGTGATAATTGGCCACTGTACTGAGGCAAACTCCTACCCAATGCTGTGTGTTAACTACCAGAACTTACCATCTCCATAAACACAATTTCAAGTTTTAACAAAAGACACATTCAGTTGTTTTGCTGTCCTGTCAATGGAGCTAAAGCAGCAAAAACTCTTACACAGAAGTGATACCTGCAAAGTGCAAAAGAAAATACATTTCTGGGAAACAAATCAAGAGGGGAGAAAAAAGATAAGGAAAGACAAGAAGTAGGAAAAGAGCTGTCTGTTGGTTTTGCCACCTTCTCTGAGCTCTGTGCTACCTGATGCCGGGGTGCCAATGATGATGATGTTGATCATCTACAGGATGAAGCAGAGAGTATTTTTGTCCTGTATTTTACTGATAATAGAGATTGTGGGTTCGTATGAAATGGCAAATGGTAACAGCTGAGAGCCAAGGCAGAGGTTATTCATCCCTGTAGCCTTCCTCAACTTCAGCTGAATGGGCAGCAGGCAGATGGAAACTGGCTGGAACAATTGATACCCAGATGACTGAAGCGAGTGCAGATCCTTCTGGGTGGGTTCTGCCAATAACCCCAAGAAGCTTCAATTATCTGATCATGGGCATTGCCTGAGCTACTCTAATCAATAAACAGAATCAATAGCACAGGTGTTTAAGTGTACTCTGGTGGTTCCCTGTCCAAGGGAGTTTGTCACAATGAAGTAGCATTCCAGGGACAACTGCAGGAGGTACAGGAATCAGTGCTACAAGGGCTCCTTGGATAACCCAGGAGTAACCACTGTGTGGATGACTTCAGCTATCAATCCATTCAGTGATAAATAAAAATAAACATCTCTTTGAAGCTACACTGCTCTGCTTTCTTATTCAAATAACAATGGACAACTGTAAAACATGGAAAGAAGCTCAACTATTTGAAAAGTGCATAAGTGGGAATTTAAAGAAGAAAAACCTATGAAACAGTATTAACATCTCCCCTGCTGCTGTAAGATTTCTATGCTAAAATACTGGCATGGTAAGTGCATTTAAACACAAAAATTGATCAAGTGATCAAATTACTGAACAGATTATATCTTCACATAAAGTGCATACTCCTTCCCCACAGCCCCCACTCAAGAAGTGTGTCAAATTAAATTGCTACAAAGATTAAAGTAATCATTCTGCTCACACCTCACAGGGTCAGAATGGCAGCTAACATGCTTAATTTCTAATGTGGCATTATCTGCTGCAGGCAGACTGACATCATCTGAAGGGTAATGATCTCAAGTTCACATTCTTCTGTGTGTTGCTTTGCCACAGCCTGAGCTATCACTGAGGGGATTCAGAGCCAGGAGATTCCAGAGTTTCACTGAAAGGAGCTTTTTTGTGTCAGCCATCAAGGTCAGCCACCAGAGCTGCTCAGCTGCAGCACTCCAAGACTCAGTGTGGGCCAAAAGCTGTTAATGGGTGAGGAATATTTCCAGTGTAAGCAGATCACACACCACACTAACATCCATTAGAAATGTGTTTCAGAAGCCCAACACTCTCAGTTTTGTAACTCCCATCACCATGAGCTGCATTTTGCTAATGCCTGGTCCTCTCCGTGTCCCACATTTTAGATCACTGCAACAAATGTGAAACACTGTGTACCTCATGTTTTCTATTTTAGAACACTAAAACAAACTTGGGACACAATATGCCTCAAGCACATGTGATGCCTTAAATGGCTACCTAGAAACAGAGACTAGACAGGAATAAAGGAGAGATTTATTTGAAAGGCCTTCAGAGGTACACTCTGGGACCCCAAAATGCACAATGACAGCTCCCGAGTTCTTCCCACTTTGATATCAGCATCAATTCCCCAAGCAGAAGCCAGCCAAGGATGGAATTTGCCCAAGCTTGCCCCCCTCTCCCCAAGATGAAGGTTTGCAGTTGTTGGGCCCAGGAGGGTCTGGGTGTCCTTGGAGAGCGAGCTGGAGAGGCTTTGTTATGTCAGTGTGAGCATGAGAGAACAGCACTGAACGAGCTCCAGGGAGCTGCAGAGTTACACTGGGCACTGCAGGGCTGGAAACAGAGAAAAGTTAAAACCTAAGGCAACACATGGAGCCAAGTGATGATTTTAATGGGAAAAACACCACCCAGGGTCCACCAAGTGATCCAAGTTAAACACTGGGATATGTAATGAAGCACAAATACAAGGCTGCTGAATCTCCTTCGTGTCACTAGGCAGAACAGAAAGAGAATCTAATCCAATGTGCTGAGGTGATGGCCAAAACCTGAAAATACCAGGGGAACCCCAAAGCTGCACATGATTGTTCAAACTTCATGGAGGTTAAATTAAAAGAGGTAAATTAAACAAATGAGTTTTGGCAGACGATAAAGTATGGTACATTCACAAAGGATGGAAAAGCATTGTACAACTGATACAGTTAGAGGAAAGCAATGCTGCCTTTTTAAAAGGTTTAACTGCTCATACCACCAGCAAAAAAAGCCATCAAAATTTGGCCACTCTCTCAGACACATTCCACTTCCTTTCATCTTGAGTGAGCTCTCCTCAGGCTCCCATGGAAAAGCAGCTTTTTATTGGACAGGAATAAAAACAAATAAACTGTGAAGCTAATATAAAATTCAGCTTCTTTTAAAATCTCAAAATAAGACCTGTTCCCTTCCTCCACCCACTGAACCTTGCCAGACAAGAGCTAAGCACTATTGGGTAATACCAAACTCGAAGAATGAGCTCTTCAGGGGAGAATATCTTTGTTCTTAATTCCCAAAACCACGTTACAAGTTACCTTTATGAAAAGTAAGGAATGATAGATTAAAAAATAAAAAGCCATCTTCTTGCAGCCAAATTGGAGCATGCTCAAAAGTCAGTCCGGAGACTTTGCACCTGAGTCACAAGCAAGCTGAGAATTCACTTTATTTTTTATTGCACGACATGGAAATTATCTGTGCTGCACAGGTTAAATTATTCTCTCTTATTTTATACAATCATGCTTTATAAATGAAAACTTGGACTCAAAACAGAAAGGATATGAGTGATTCTATTACAAACACTACAGTGAAAGACAAATGAGCTAAAGCAGCATCCATACTCTCCCTAAAGAAAAAAAAAGAAAAAATAAAAGAAAACATTAGAAGACAATAAAATTCAGCATCTTTTGCTGCATATCACTACCCTCTGCACAGACTTCTCTGTTCATTCAGGCATCCCCTTTCACAAGAGAACAACAGGTTATCCTCTATCCCTCAGTTTCTCCAAAACAACAGCAGCAACAATGAAAGTCCTGTTCACATCAGAGATGGGGCAGTGCAGCTCTGAGGAAAAACCCGTGTCAGCAGGCAAGGATTAAACACTTCACCTTGGGGCTAGGAAAAAAGTGCAAAAGCATCCCTTAGAGCAGGAAAAAGAGCTCCATTCTCAGATGTAGCTGTGCCTCCATTTGGCAAAGGGGCTGCAGGGGAGGGTGCTCCATCACTGGTATTTATTTCTAATCGTGGGAGTGGAATGACTGACACCTGGTGAGACATGAAGCCCAGAATGTCTCATTGCCCACCTGTGTTCATACTTACATCATGCTAAAAATCCTGAAGGACATGACAGCCTTGTCCACATTCCTGTTATAATCCCCAAAATCCTGCAGTCAACAAGGACAAGCTTGCTGAGAAATTAATTTAGTCAAGTCAAATGCCTGTCCAAGCATGGATGCTGCCATATGGTTTTCCATGTGATACATCTACAGCTCAGATTTTCACCTGAGCTACTTGAAGACACAAAGGAATAAACAGAAGCATTTTCCCACTGATGTTCCTGCTAGATTCTGTCATTATTAACATTACTAACATTGTTGTCCCAACCCTGTTACTTTCTTATAGAAACCTTTGCAAATGAATTTCTAAACTAACAACAAAAACTGACTCAGAGCTCAGGCTCCCCATGAAGCATTTCCTGTAAGGGACTCACAGGAGCATCACTGCTCTGCCTGCTCTGTGTAAGGCACAGTGAGATCCTGGACCTGGCCACTCCTTGCTGAGGATCTTTTCCGGCACCTCAGGGCTCTGCAGTCTGTCCAGAGCATTGGCAGATCACAACACTCTTTGTTTAAACCACAGTAACATCTTAGACCTCATTTACCACAGTTTTATGAGTGCTTTGTTTTATTTTTAATATAATGATAAGCCAAAGTAAGCCTTTACATACATCTAAGTGACAATCAGATGTGCATCTCCTGAAAATCAGATTCTAGAGTGAGTTGTTGAAACCAAAGAAGGGAGAACACTGAAAACCATTGGGAAGGAATGATGACAGTGGAGTCTTCTTGGCTTTCAGGAAGCAAGGAGGATATTGGGAAGGAATGAAAACACAAGTTGGGTAGAAAAACAATGCTGGGGGCACTCAGTTGTGAAAAGGAGGTGTTGGACATGCACTGTACTTTATAGTGAAAGAGTATTTAAAGCTGCTCTGTAAAGAACATGAAAGCTACCTAAGAAAGACTCACATCTCATTTAAACAGACATCGAGACAGATGCTGAAATAAATTGCAGAATATGTAAAGCTGGTACTAATGTAAAAAACACATTGCAACAATCCCATCACTAAGACTCATAGCAGGTGATTTCGTGAAGGCTGAAGCAAGAGTACTTCACATTGTCTAATCTCAGCTGCAGCCCTCAAAAATTCTTCTCCTACAGTCGTGGTTTGCTGTGGGAAGATGTGGGGGCTGTAATTGTCCCACTGAGGGTTTTTGATGGATGATTGTATTTCAGATATCTGGACCTGTGATTCTGTAAGCCTTACTTTGACTTATCATTACATTAAAAATAAAACAAAGTGCTCAGAACACCCTGGAAAAAAAGTATGAAAATGACTGGTCCTAAAAAGATGCACTGCAAAAGGATAGGTTTTATTTTCTTCATGTAATTTTAAATAAAGATACCAAGTAAATACAGTGAATTTTACAGAAATCTTAGATGCAGGACTTCTTATTACGAAACTTAAGTGTAAAAAAATCAGTAGTTCCTCTATGACAGGAGGAGTCCAGCAAGTTTGTTCACTGCATCACCTTTCTTACATGGATTTTCCTGAAGTGATTGAAAAAAGAACTGTCCCAAGACATTCCCACGAACCTTGCAAGAGGTTACATGAAAGCAGTCAACGCAGGCACAGACCTGCTGTGCAAAGCCTGATACACAAACAGAGATGCCTTTGTTTCCAACTAGTGCTGAAATGGCTTGGTCAATACCTGGTGAGGAGCAGAGCTCAGTTACCAAGGGTTAAACAAGTCCATCTGCCAGAGCTCTCCTCTCTGAGTGCTTGGTCCAAGCTGAGCACTTGGGTAATGAGCAGCAGGTCCACAATAATCTAATTTTAGTCTTGGTGTCATAATCTCTGCAATCTGTTCTTCTTAAATTACATTTAACCACCATAAATTGAAAAAGAACCAACTAAACAAACCAACTATCCAAATGACAGGAGCAGAAACTGTTTTGTTTACACTGTTAGCTCCATGGACATCAATAAAGTTACTCCTTATTTTCAAGTAAAATCAGCCCCAAGCTATTTAAAGTTGACACGATGTGCGTAGCTGAGCACTTTGTGAAACAAACAGATCAATAACTGACCTGAAAATGGTATTTAGGGGCTGAATTCTTACTTGCAGAGCTGCCCTATTGTCTCTTCCTTCAGTACCACAGAGCATGCTGACTACTTACTGTGTACACAGAACTTTCTACATTGAATGCTGAACTCCCAAATCCACCTACTTACCATATGTCATTTGTAGTATGCAAATGCCAAGCCACTTAAGGTGCTGCTGTTTTTTCAGCAAGTGACATTTTCAAGGCTTCCCCACGAGAGCACAAAGATCCCTTCAGCAGAACTCAGGGGTGACCATTCAGCAGATGAGAAAGCAGTGATGGTTTGCACTCAGAGACTGCTCCCTGCTCCTTGGGAATGGGGTGTGTGACACAGGAACACCTGCTGGTTTGAAAGAGTATTTAAAATATACACAGCTGTGTTATAAGGATTCAAATGCTTATATTATACATTATACATAACAGAATATTCTTAAAATCTAGGGCTCTGTTTTAAAGCCACTCTGCTGCTTCTCTTAAGAGATGCAACCCTTACAAAACTGAAGCCAACCAGCTCTGGATACAATTTCAAACCAGTCAGTACCAGACCCATGTGTACACTGAGTTACTGGTTTGGTTTAATTCATTCCAGCTGCTTTGACAAGCACCAGGTAACTATTTGTTGATGTTACATATGTCATACATATGTGTTCCAAATCAAATCTGTACCCAAAAAAAGTCAATAATTTTTTTAGATTAAACATTGGAAGAGGAAATGAAGTTGCATTCTTGGCCTTCTTCAATATCAGACTTGTCCTTTTTTTGAAATATTCATCAAGCCCTCAGTTAGCTCAAGATGATGCCATATGTTCAAAGTGAAAAAGCACTTCTTCCCCAAAGAGCAATGTTAGGACTACTGGGCTACAGAAGGAGGAAATATTTGACTCCCTGCCAGTCTCTGAGCTCCCAGAACAGCACTGGTCATGGCTCTAAACACCAAACTCCAGAACAGAGATTTATTTTTGTGAACTTGTTCACAGCTTCCTAACTTTTCAACTCACGCTATTATAAAGTTTTAGCCTTCCCTTTCTTTGGCTCCACCTTTTCCCCCAGCAGAAGTGGTTTATAAATGATATTCATGGTTTTACTGCACACTTGTAACATTCATTTTGTAGCATTAGTTTGAGTTTCAGCACCCAGGAGTACTTACATTGAACAAATGAGCCAAGTTTCCCATTTATAATCCATTAAGTCTTGAAGACATTTCCATTTATATTTGCCATGAATTTAGGGATCCCAGACAGAAGCCTTTAAACATCTTTAATCTTTCAACCCAATCTTGTGATCCATAAAGCTCCTTTGTCACCCAAAACTTCTATTACCTTCAACTGATATTCTGACATGTTAGCTCCAGCCACTGCAAACACTTGAGGGGCATGGAATTGACAGTACAGCTGTAAACCACTTAAGAGTGTGACTTTTTTTATCCTAAGGATGGAATAGAAATCCTAAGTAGAAGCTCTGGTGTTGTACAAAGCCCCTAACACTGGTGGCTGATTTGCCTTGTCAGCTTGGACTATGAATATGGCCCTTGAGAGCTCAGTTCCTAATCAAAGCACAGAATGCACAAAGTTAACTCAGGCACACAGGAGGCTCCATTACTCTGCAGTTTCTCAAATGCCAAGGTACCAGTAAATGGCACCATTTGTGCAGCACTCTCTATTAAAGTGTTTTCCTGGTGTTGTACACACACCCATCAGGCCTGGGAGCTTAACCCTGCTTAGGAAGAAAAATTTATTTTGTTTTTTAAAAATATAATGATGATTTTAAAATATCATCATTCTTTTCAGCCTTGTCTGGCAGCCTATGCACAGGCCACTGGACTGGACAGCACTGGGCTGTGTCTCATCTACACAGAGGAAATCTAAATGCTCAGCACAGCTGATTATATCACACTGTTCTAGAGTTACTCATCCTTCCCCATAAAGCTTCTGCTTCCAGCTAAAAGCACATTTGTTATTAATTTTTCCAAGACAACTCCTGGGAGAAAACAACTCTTTCTTTCTGTTTAGATTTTTTTAATTAAAAAACTGTCAAGCAACAAAGCCAAGACGGGAGATACACATCTGGCAGCTTTGAGATATAACTGAAATCAATGCCTTCTAATTCAGGCCAAGGTAGGAAAATCTCTTAAGTGTTATGAAGTAGCCTCAGTACTATGTATTCTTAAATGTCTTTTGACATCCCTTGTTTGATGGCATCCCATAAAACCTGTTAAATTAAAGCATCAGAAAAATTCTTGCCAAAAAGATGGTAAGAACTGTGGATTGGAATCTATTCCAACAAAATCCCTGGTGTTTAGATACCCTTGGCAGTGTCACGAGGATTAAAAACTCTGTTACACATCCAGAACCCAATACAATCTGTGAAGGTAAGGAAATGATACACAAAACCACCTCTCTGCTTGCCTGGCCCCAAGATGCTGCTGCCATCTGGGTTTGACCTGAGGTTTGAGCCATAAAAAAATCCCTTCAGCACCTTGCCTCCCTCCTCAGCTCCTTTCAGAGTTGTTTTGGTATCCATGAAAATGCATTGAAATCTTACATTTACTGTGTAAAAAGGAGTTCTTGGAGATTCTGAAAACACCCTTCCCTTTCTGTCCCTCATTGCTGTTGGTGATCTGCACAGACCCAGCCATACTGGAGATCTGGCAAAAAAACCTTCTCTTTGAGGCTTTGCAAGGCCCCTCACCTGCACCACTGCTTTGAGATGCTGCTTACAGTTCTACCTTTTCCCCTCAGAAAATATTCTTTTTATCCTCCCCTGGGGAAAATGTCAAAGGGCTTTGTGACAAACAAGTGTGGGTGGGAGCCTGAGGCTCTCCTCCTCACTCTCAAGACACAGTCCAAATCCACAGCCAGCTCCCATGCAAAATTAAAAACACATTATTAAAATATTTTTGCAGGCTGCATCTGTTTTCAACACCCACAAACCTGCTCCTGCCCTGATACTGCTGCCTACTGATGTGTTTCAGCTTTAGATAGAAATCATTCTAGGGAAGAAGGGCCAGCAAGCTTTGATTATTCAGGCTGAGTATGGATGGAGTTAAGGAACTTTCTTTGTGGGATGGTGAGGTCTCTTTGCACATACTTTCACATCCAGTTTTAATAAACAAACAAGCCCAGCCTGTGGTAGGAGACAGGTTCATTACTGCAAAGAGAACTGTCACGTGAGCTTTTGGGACTCTTCCAAGACCATGCAGCACCTTCAGCAAAATGTTTGGGGCTGCTCGTTCTTACTGATGCCCTTTGATGTCTTTGGGAGGGCTGGAGGGTTTCTGTCCTAGGGTGACTCTGACATGAAACAGGCCTGGACTTCTAAATCTGTCCATGATCCAACTAAAACTTTGAAATGAAAAATTTTGTTTTTCTGTAGCTCTGCTTCTTAGACAAATTCCACTGAGTCTAAACATATCAGTCAATTTTTCCAGTTGCCCATGCAGTGGTACAATTATTAGAAAGTTAATTTCAGAACCACTCTACCGAAATTCTTTTTAAGAGTTATTGACCTATGTAAATGTACATTGTCAGCTTTGAATCCTTACAGGTATTAAATATGCAGTATGTATTTTCTAAACCATGTTGACTGAATTTCATAGTCAGCTTGGAACTGGAAAAATGCCAAGAGGTGCTGTTAAAGTGTACAGGACATCACAGTGTCATTTTCAGAGTTTTCTACAATTTCTGCTATTTACGTAATTATATGTAAGCTTTTTTTTTGGTGTTGCTTCCTTTATTATTTACAAAATAATGAAAGTTGATGCCTCCTTAAGTGCAGTTTGAGAACACTGTAAATAAAAAAGTACATAAAAGTCCAGTCCAATCGTCCCTCTCACTAACAGTTCCTATTTCTGTTGAAATCAAAAAGTTCAAGCAATCTGGACAGTTAATTAAAAATCTTCTTTGATGTTCTTTGTCACGAAAAATAACAGAGTTTAAACAGGAGATGAAATGCAGCAGGGGGAAAACAGGACAAAGCTGATGTCATCGTTCTAACAAAACATCCAAGTTTATGTTGCTTCCCACACAAGCTCAGGAATGGGAAATGGATTTTCCCCCACATCCTAGACACTTGAGGCTGGCCCTGCTTCAGCTGGGAGGTTGGACTTGATGTCACTACCAACCTAATTATTCCTGTTCTAATCCCCTTCTCAGTGCACTCCAGAGTGGCTGGAAACTGCAGGATAAGGAAGGATTGCCATGACTAAAGCACTCCTTTCCCGCAGTAAGGAGTTCTTTTGCTCCATGACTCTACAATTTAATCTGGTTTGTTCACATCCAGATCCTACTGCAGAAATGGGGTGAGAGCAGAAGCCACACTGTGCCATAGCAATTGGAGTGGGCAGTCAGCTGGGATCCTGCTTCCAGGGGTCATGAAATAGGGAATGTCAGCCTACAAACCAGGCACAAGCTGCAAGTACTTGTACCATGATTTAAACTGCTGCTTAAACTCCTAGACCAGGTTTCAGAATGAAGATATGCCTGCTGAGAAAAAGCCTCCTCTGCTCAGGATCAGGCTGTCAAAGACAAGGGTGTGAGCAAACAGGGAGCAGGTGAGTGCCACAGGCAATGGGAGTGAGTAGATCTATACATTTTGTTCATTAAGGGTGTTTTCCCACAATGTTGACGAATCTCAGCCATGTCAACCCCCTTTTGTAGAGTCTTTCCTAAACTCTGAAGTCTTGATATTCACAAAGAGCTCCAACACAAGTTCAGAAGGACAACTACAGCTAAAGATAGAGCAAAGCCAACAAGTAAGAACAGTTTCACTGTTGCCTAAATTAACAAAAGAAATACCTCACAGAAATACATTTCTTGTCTTTTTTTTTCCTCCTCACAGCAAGACAAGGGACAGTTCAGTTTATTCTCTTACTCTGGATTTGCACAAGGCTAAGTAACTCTAGTAACATCAGTTGAGTTATTCTGGCATGAACCCAGCGTAAGCAAAAGCAAAATTTAGTCCCTTGTTTGTTCTTTATAAGGCGCCTGACCCTTAGAAGCATCAGCCTGTTTGGAAACAATCCCATAGCCTTCAAGAGAGGAAGGCAAAAAGATCTGACTTACATAAAAAATACAAGTATGCCAAGTAAAGCTGGTATATTGCTTTACATTTTACTGACACCAAAAGATGCTGAAGCAAAGCAAAAACCCCAAACCTGTATATGGCCCAGAAAGAAAACACTCTTGGTGGTTGTATTCTACTACTCAAACTGTTGCTCCATTACTTTTGGGCAAACTGCCTGCTTTTCTTTTTTTCTTAAATGGAAACCACAGTTCTTGCCTAAATGCTTCATGGAAGGATTAAGACTTTTTGATAGCTTTTTTAAATTGCTGGATTTTATGATAGATAAGAAAACGTCTCTCTCTGAAGTTTCTTGAAGCATGGCTGTTGCAAGAGCAGCAATGCAGTCATCCTGTGTGGCATGACACTCTCAGCACAGGCTACATTACATATTTTGTAGTCTAAAAGTAGCACAAAGCTTGTTGGTTTTGAAGTAAGGACTCAAAGAGGGAGAGAGGGACAAGTGGACATCCTTCTGCAAAGATTTCCCCCCATGGTGCCAATCAGGGCCTCAAATTCCTTTTCCAGCTTACTCTCTTGAGCAGATTTCTTTATAAAACAAATAGGAAGAGACAGCAATGGCACCAGTGATAGATGGAGCATAAATGATCCACAAAGCCTTCCTGTTTCTCCCTGGGGGTTGAGCTCATTGACAAAGTCTGAATTTGCATTTACAGTCATATTCCATTTGTGGGACTTGAGAACATCCGAGATCAGTCATGTAATGTAACACCAGATCTTGTTTCTTCCTCTTTTTTCAAAGAAAACAGGACTAATTTGGTAACTGTCAGCGTTCTGACTGCAATCACTCATCTAACTGCTTATTTGAGCCTATTTAGTCATTTGGACCCAAACTTCCCAAGTTTGACAGTGAAAGGAAACCGTCTTTGGAATGCAGACATTATCTCAGACGTGGATCTCCTGCTAGAACTGAAACTGCAGAGATGGGTGACCTCAATTAAAAGAACACTACCAGTTTCCTTCATCATCTCAACTGCTTTGTGCACTTCTTTGCAGAGATACATTTTACTGACGTTTTGGCTGAAAAAAAAAATTCCTACAGGAACAGTAGACACCCACTATTAGCAGAATCTAGTCTTTAAAAATAAGTTTTAAAACTGATCGTTCAAAAAAGTGCAAGGAATGCTTAGATTGAGAAAAACAGCACCTGAACATCCCAGAGACACAGGAGAAAGCACAGCTTTCTAATTTCATTTAGCTCACCACTGTAAATTCTCCTCCTCAGGCACTGACAAAACATTCTGGCTCCTTCATTCTCCTCCAAACCATTCTGCTCCACAGTTCAGAGATGCACAGAGCAGCCCTGGTAGAGCACAGCATCGCTGCCACAGACCTGCAACACTGCAAAAGGCACCAGCTTCAGGAGTCAGCCAGCATCAATAGGCTTTCTGCAGAGATTTCCCCATGCTGTGACAGTGACATCTCTATTTGTGGATGTCAAGGTAAGGAGTCCTTATAGGGTATTACTCAATACACACCAAAGTGCAGTTCAGCACTAATGAAATGGTTCTTGTCTCACTCAAGCGTTCTGAGCTACAATCAAACAAAAAGTCAAGGAAATTTCTTTAAGGGTGGCTCATTAAATTTCACTGATGAGAAGTCGCCAGCACTCTGCAGCACAAGATGGCTCTGCATTACACTGCATCTACTATAATTTAATCAGAAAATGCAAAAGAAGCAAGAAGATAATGATCCATTTAAGTAGCTGCTCGAGATATCTTGATAAATGCTGGCATTTTTCACCAAGTTCCTCAGCACAGCTCTTAACTGCACTTACTGGGACCTTCTCATTTTTCAGCTGGCACCATCTTCTAGCCTTACAGTCACTCAGTAAAAGCTCAAACCCCTGCCTGATTCTTCCCTTATCCCATATCATCAATGCTATTCAAGCCCCTGAAGCTGCCATATATTAGTGGTTTAGCATATGGTGATAAATTGAAGGCAATTCAAAACAAGTCATTGTGTTTCTTCCTTTACAGTTATTTACACAAAGTACCTGTAGACTCTTACAACAATAAGCTCTATTTTGTTAAAAAACAAACATGTTTTTTAATTATTGGAATCAAAATATTTTTGAGGCAGAAATTTTAATTGCTTTCTTTGTAACACTTTTCAAAATGTCAGTGTGTATCACAAGACAGCCTCCCTGTCAGAGTTGGAAGTGAGCAGATGAAAAAACTGATGTAAGATCATAACTACACTAGAAAAGGAGCAGACACTCTGTGAGATCAGCTGTTTCCTTCAGGTTTTCACCTCTCCATGGTGCAGTTAAGGTCAGAGTAGATCACTTTTCAGTCCTGAAGAGTCATATGTGCACACATGCTAGCAGAGATATGCAACAGAAATGCAGCTGTATTAAAATATTAAATAGCTACAAACATCCAAAGAAGCTGGAAAGAAGTGATCAAACACAGGACGTGTGCAGAGGCCACACCTCACCCAGATCAGGCTGGGCCAGCTCAATGCTCACACAGCAGCCAAACAGCTGATTTTAAGGAAAGATGCACACTTGCTCCTAAAAAAAAACCTGGTCTTGCCACAAATCTTTAGTTATGAATAAATAGAGAAGTTACTGAGAGTTTCAACTGGCATTTGTATGGCCCCACAAGGACTTCTACGAAAACCATTATCTGAGAATAGTAGCAGCATGGAAAACCTGTGTTTTGAGGAAGGATGATTGTTCTCAGAAATAACTTAGCTAGGGGCTAAAATAGATTATTTTCTATAGTAGAAATTGGTGAAATCCTGCTAAAATGTTCCAGTATTCCAAAGTCTAACCAAAATGGACTAAGAATTACTGACAATACATCTAAAATATGATGCCACAGTCAAGCCACTACACCTCATAGCATTAAAGGCCACATAGTCTCACACAGCTGTGGTCTAGTGAGACTTTAAGTCATTGCATCTCTCCACCTTCTTTCTGCTTGGTTACACTTCTGTAGGGAATTTTTGTTCCCTATGCCCCCCAATCAAACAAATTAAATATTTATTGTTGGAGCCATCAGAATTATGAATTGATATATTTGTGTAATTTCCAGAAACTGCAACGCTCTCCGAGTACTGCAGCAGAATCCATGTCAGAATTAGGTGTGACTCTAACCAAGCTGGAAGCTCAAAGCAGGTTGCAGATTCACTCACAAGTCTCCCCAAGCTGATGCTGGCTCCTTACAGAAAGGATCATTAAAATGAGGTTTTTAGAAAGTTGATACATAAGAAAGCAAGAAAGAATGGCATAGAGCAGAATTAAATGTGCTTCTAAACAACACCAACAGCTTTCTCCACACAATCCCCAACCCCCTGCCAGAAGGAGACAAAAACAAAAGACAACAAAAGCTTCAAGAAAGATTCTGATCTAAATAATTCCTGTATGCACAGCTTATAAGTTATTAGTTCTATTTTTATACCTTTGAGAAGAGAAAAAACAGATGAAGGATTTAAAAATTTTTACAAAATGCTAGCAGTAAATGTCTTTTTCTCAATTGTTTTTATTTTATCTATCATTTTTTCTCGCTCTCCAGTTCTTAGAGATTTTAAATACAGGGTTGAGTTAGAAGCTTCTAATCACAATTGTTTTGGATAATGTTTCACACACTGATACTTCACAGCATAAGAGTTGTGCTTTCTGACTTCTTTACGTGAGAAATGTGCAAAACACCATTGTTTTGTGTGCTCAAACCCATTACAGTGCAGGAAGGTTAGAATATGCAACTGAAAAGATAATGTGCATCTCTAATACACAGCTAAAGAAAACTAGAAGTAACCCCACACTCAATGCCAACCTTCCAAATATTGCTATTTGCTCATCTGTTCTTGAAATCCAAGTCTTACTCACAAACTGGAGGAGAGATTTTTGTTTTCCTCCACAGAACGTAAGCCCATGTAAAAAAGTTTTAATGCTTTAAACTTTTGTGCTGTGGTAATCCTAAAAATAAATAGTACATTTTGTAACAGCTTGTAGTCTTATGACAGGAGATGGAACTCACCAGGAGATTCGAAGCAGAGTCATTTGAAATACTTTTCCTTTGTTCCAAACCAACACTTTTTCTTTTCAAGCAATTCTTTGGGCTGTGATGCTTCAGACTGAGAAATGAGTGTCATCCCTGCCAGCACCTTGGGTTGGAACCTTCTGCCATGCACAGTGAGATCTGCTGCTGCTGCTTGCTTTACTTCACCTTCACACACACTGATTTTCACAAGGCCTTTTATTCAAGTCAGGCCTTCCCTTTTCCCCTTGGGTGACAGAGAAAAATATCTCCTCCTTCCAAGTAACCTGGGGCAAGAGAGTGAAATTTGTCCTTCCTACATGACGTGTGCTGTTAACAACTATCTAGACATGTAAGTTTGTTACAACATCATATACTGAAAGATCATGACAACTAATAGCATCTGAGAAAGCTTTTAAGGTTGGTATTGTGTCTAGTTTTTTGAGTCAGACTTGGTTTTTTTAATGTCTTGCCATTAGCAAATAGACCTCAACACTTTCCCCCATTGATCTGTGATCTTCCCAGCTCTGCAGAAACTATAACTGACCCTAACTTAAGTGATGCTTTGGCATCTGCACTGGATCAGAAAGCAGAGACACAGATTTTCCAACATTTTCTGGACATGGATGACTCCTCTGACTCAATTCCACTTCCATTAATTACTGCCTGCTTCCCCATACTCATCTGCAGCTGAAATTGGAGAAGGAGCTTTCTACAATCTTTGAACGACTGTACAACAAGGCATTACCAATGGTTCCTTCTCAGGCAGTTTATTTCACCAGTAACTTCACCTACACCTACTAAACACACCTTACACTTACACAGGACCTCTTTGACCCTTGGACATTCCCTTTATGCCCATCTGCCTTTTGTGGAACGACGAGCAGAGAGTGAAGCTGACACAAACAGCCCATCGAGACACCAGCAGCCTGCCTTGGCCTGTAATTTGTATTCTTGCACTGTTACTGCAGGATGATTGCATAGCTATTTGCCATGCCATAAAAAGGTACAAGAGACCAAGCCCTGCCCTTCTTGGTCAGCGCTGAGCCTGTAATTTGTGGTGGAAACAATCCTGGGCTAGCAGGAGGGGTGTGATGGGCCATGTTTAGGTGTTCTGTGTGTGCCAATAGAGCAGAGCAGATGGAAACGTCACCGCTCAGGGAGGAGAAGAGCTGCTGGCACAGCTGGGCCCTGGCAAACCTTCCAGCTCATTAATCCTGTGCTCTCAGCTCTGCTCTAAAGGCTTGTTTTCTCCAGAGTTATTCTGCATTTAAACAGGGCCCTGCCATGCAGCAGAGCAGAGGAGCTGCTCAGTGTCACAGAGCCTCAGCTGCCCTAAGGCATTTCATTCAGCTCACCATCAGCATTGCTCCTAGAAACACTAACAGAGAGCTCAAAGATAAATGCAAACACTGCTCTTAAAGAACAGGTTTCATAACTAATTCAAGATGCTTTCTAAAGTAATAGAAAAAATTAATGAAGCAAACAAGTAATAAAGCAATAGAAATAAGTAATGAGGAGCAATTTAAGCATACCTAGAGATGATTCTTGTTTCAAATAAATTAATGACCGTCCAATCTCACATCCTTTTATTCATCCATGATTATAACTTTATTTTCTTTTCTTTACTAGTCTATTTTTTCAAACCTTGAAAAATTACTTGAAGGTGTTGACAGCTGAAAGTAAATAGAAATTGCATAAGAGATCCACAAGCCATCAAATATATGGGACAAATAGATATATGTTAATGCAGTTTAACCAAAGGTTAAAGCTGCCCAGAATTATTTTATTTTTAGTATTTTCCTCTTTCTTTATTGTGTGCTTTCCTAAACAAATAAAAATAGCATAGTAAGGTGTGTGACTCTACAAAGAAAATACAATAACACAAAATACGCAGCTATCCTGAGGAAATAAATTGAGCAAAAAGGCAATTTATGAAGGAAGTTAAAGGCACTAAAAAACTGTCTGCTGGAAAAAAACAGGTTGTGAAAAGGCAGAAAAGAGTTCCATAAACTTCATTCTGTGTCTGTGCAGAGATCATTGAAATAGACTTTAATCAGAAAGTTAAGTTACAGGCTTTTCCCAGCTCCCTAATTAAACACACCTACAACATCACCAAAACACGTTCAGAGCTGAGGAGAGAGTATTTGGTTTCTAATAAGTTCATGCTTCCTATCATGCTATAACCAAGGCATTGTCAGCAATAACACAGGGCAGGATCCAGAAAACAAAATTGGATTTTCCATTCCTGTAATCTGCAAGAAAAACAGCTGATACTGTCAGAGAGTCACAAGCCATGTATTTTTGCTACATTATTGCTTATTACCATCATTAAGTACATAAAGTCTGTGAAGGAAAAAAAAAATGCTGTGTAAAGAAGGAAGTGTCAGTACCATCAAGTACAAACAAGCAGTTTGTTTCAGGGAGGGAAAGAAAGGGAGAAAGAGTGGATGAGAATAGTAAAGCTTATTCCATTGAAAATGTAAACACAGCACAAAATGAAGGGTGGTTAATTCTGGCCCACAGTGATCCTTTAAAAGGTAAGACTGAAAGGTAAAGTACCAGTATCAATTTGCATATGCTTATGGCCTAAATCAGAAGCTAAACTCTCTTGAAGTACTGGAGACCTCAGACAATCTCCCAGCAGTGGCTGAGAAAGTTCCAAATATTTGAGAACAGCTCTTCTGCTAGGCAGGTGTTCAACTGTACTGAAGTTTGTTGCCTTTTTTCCAAAGAGGCACTTTGAACACACCACTCACGATGTTCTCTTTGCTCCATTTCAAAGCAAACTTTGTTTCCCCAGGCAGTTGGTCTTTCAGGCTTTGTAGTCTTCAGTTGCATTTTAAGCAGATATTCGCTCTGTGATGCTCTCTGTGGTGAAACAGAACAAACATCGTGACACGTTCCCACTAAATATAAAGAAATGCTGTGCTAATGTAACCCACTGATTAGTGCCTCCACAAACAGCAAGAGGCTGTTCTCTAATGCCAAGGGAAAAGACAGGAACAGAACAACTGGATGACTGTACAACAGATCTTGCAGAAAGACATTAAGCCTCTTCGCAGCACTCTTGAAATAGAAAATTCAGTCACAAAGAAGACAAGACATGGCTTTTAAGAAGACAAGACATGGCTTTTAAGAAGACAAGACATGGCTTTTGGATGCTCTGAAAACAAAAGGTATTTTTGCTTGTGCACCTAGAGCTATTTGCTATTCTACCTCCCTATCAGCTTCTCATCAAAGACTGCCTACACAAATGCTTGATAACAATAGGATCACAGCGATAAGAGTATTCATCATTCCAGCTCAACAGGAAACCAAAGTATGATATTAAGCAGAAACTGCAGCCTGAGTTCTGCACTAGGAGTGTCTGGCTCAACACTGCAACAGCTTCAGCCCAGGTGCTCCTGGTTCACACCCTTGGAGAAGTACAACTCAATCCATGGTTCAAACTGGAGCCTTTGCTAATAACTTGTATTTTATGGATCTGCATTGTCAGGCCAGCAGGGACAGGTCAGCAGGAGGCACAGCCAGTAGAAAATATCTGTGTATGAAAAATACCATGGTGAAATAAACTGTGGCATACAACAATTGAGTTAATCTGAAATCCCAAAACAATTTCATTAGACAGATAGATAAGATCTAGACAGATCTTGGAAAGATGAGTCTGCAGAGAATAAGGAGTTAAGCCTTTAGTAGCATTTCCAAAGTGGCCTTTGCAAGGTCCCTCCAGAACAGAGGTTAATCTGGCCTCTGTCAATTAGCTCTCACTCTGTCATAATGAACCACCTTCCACAGGAGAAACTGTCCCTGCCTGTCACTATCATACAGCCACAACACACCCAGTGACACAAGAAATGAAATGGTATTTTACAAGCAGCTGAACTTTTCTCAGAATCCACTCTGATAGATGACTTAATTCTCTTAAATATTTATCCAATAATGAAGGAATTATTGAATAATGAAATTGAAAATAATGAAGGAGCAACACTTGGAGCAGATCTGGAGATAGTTTTCCAGTGACTGAATGAAAATACAGTGAGAGTATTCTGTGAAAAATGGGAACTGAAGCAGTACCATGAACCCTCAGTAAAGTTTCATGACACATTAGCAGCAAAGTCAGTTCAAGCTGGGTCATCTGTTGTGTTCATGTGTGGCAATGAACTAACACCAGAACAACCCCAGCTGTGCTGTAAAGCAGATCAGTAAAAAGATCAAGTGTTTGGTTTGCATTTTGAGGGGTTTTTGGTTTTGTTTTTTTTTTAAAGAAACACACAGTTTTTGTGATGCTCTCAACAGTCTGGGATAGATCAGCACTACACAAACAAGAACACAGGAATGGCTGCTGAACTGAGGGGAGGGCAAGCAACTGAACTGTCAGGGCAGGTCTGCCAACCAAACCAGAAGCTTAGGAAATTACTCTGCTCAGCAAAAACTGGTATTATTGCATGAAAAGTATAAACTAGATAACAATATTGCTCAAAACAATGGACATTAAGTGTTGTCTCATGCAACATCTCCTCTGTTGGAATAGGGGGGATAACTCTTTCCTTTTAGTTCATAGAGAAGACTCTGGGAACTGGAATGGATTCTGGAGGTATGATGTCCTAGGTCATACAAAAGAGAGAAGGTAAGGGGGTTTTTATTGTTTCTAACAGGTAAAACCCCTTTGCAGCTGAGATTTTCTGATCTTGGCTGCACATCATTTGCAATGTGCAGAAATCTAATTTAAGGGGTTAAGAAGTACAAGCAGAGCACAAAAATTACCTCATTTTATAACAGATCTCACAATCTTTGCTGCCCAAGTCCACAGCCTCACCTGATTAGAAAGTGCAGAACTTGCTGTATAATGTCTGCTTTTGTGAAAGTCAATATTCTCAGCAGAAATTGGGATAAAAAGCACCCAAAGCACCCAACACAACCCATCCCCACACTGTCACTAGACCTCTGAAAATGACAGGCTCCACCTTACTCACCAACAAACTGCCCCTGTGAATTTGGTATTATGGACAGTTACCAACACTCCAATAATTTCTTAATTTCTAGCTTTAAAATGCCCAAACTAACCATTTCAATAATTGTGTGGTCTGAGGGCCAAAAGACACAATGCTGCCCCTTGGTTTTGCTTTTACCTCCATGTCTCCAGCTAATAGTGTTGTTGAATGTGGTTAGTGACAATGGCACTTTATCTCCAAAAACTATAATTTAAAAGCACAGTTGTGTTTTTCATGTTCTTCCTACTTCTAAGGATGGGAGTTCTGTGGAGAGCAGAACTGAAAACTGCTCTCATTTTGTTACTCAGAAACATTAGGGCCAAAGGAGAGCTTATGACACTCAAGAAAAAACATTAATTTCTCTGATAGTTTGGGGTTGGTTCTATGTTTGTGTGTGTCTCTCAGGTGGGGCTAATTTCTATCCCTTCTTACTGTACATACCTGTATTAGTAATTTTCAGCCTTGCCCTGCTCATACTTTGATAGAAAGCAGCTGCATTATCACAAAAATATCTCTCTAAAGAGACAGAGGGGAGAGGTCACTCTGAGTCCAAAAGAGAATGATGGCACAGAAATACCTCTTCTCAGAATCTTGAAGTACAGGCCTTCAGCAGAGATGACAGGGAAGTCTTCCTTTCTCCTATTAAGAACATGAAGAGTTCCAAATGTTTTGTTGTTGCTACTATGGAACAAAAGGAGAGGTAAGAGCAAGAGAGAAATTCTCTCACCCAGGTTTAAGCTGTCAGAATGGAAATGAAGAGAAGAAATCAAAGAAAAAATACTCTGTGATAACATCAAATGACTCACAAGCTTTAACAAACTCCCTTCAGAAATACTGTTAGGCAGAGTAAAAGCTCCCTTGTCTTCCTCTTTTCCATTTACACATCCCAAGATTTGCTGTGAAAGGAAACACCGATATTTTCCTCCAAATCTTTAGGGAGAAGCAGCTTCATGTTTTTGCAGCTGCACTTGCCGGAACACTGTTCCCACCAGTCCCTTGGCTCTTTCCTCAAATGTCCCATAGTTCAGATTTCTTCAAGGGTAACTGTCAAATCCTCATATTAGTCCCCAGGACACAGAGACATAATCCCTGTCTTAAAAGACTTCAAATGATTTTCCCATTTTGCAGCTGGTACAGCTCCTTCTATGTAACACTGCCAAACACCTCCAACACAGCACAGTGACCAAGCCAAAAACATTAACTTTTTTCTGTTGGATTTTGTTTTATTTCAGGACCCAGAAGATGTCAAAGGCATACACAATCTGTTCCAAGCAGCAGTTGGGCACACGTGCCTTGAATTTAGAAGTTGCCCACCTGGATGTGTGTTGGGGGCTTTTAGAAGTTCCTTCACAAAGCCCAGAGCATCAGAACAAGGCTCAGCACCTGAGAACACTTTGCTTTGTTCTCCTTGGCAATGTTAGCATGTTTATCCTGTCAGTGCTCACCCCAGAAGACTGAACCTCATTGAAGTCAGCAGTGAGACAAAACAGCCCCTAGGTCAGGTATCTCCCCCATGGCTTTTGCTTGCCTCTGCCCACATAAGCAATCAAATCTAGCAAAAGGTTGGGAATAGGAATACAGTGGGTAAAATTTAAAGGAGGGAGGAGGAATATTACAAGATGACAGCAACCAAGACACATCTCTGCTTCAGTTCTTTCCTCTTCTAGCTGCTCCAAAAATTAAAGGACTGTGAAAAAATATCTGTTACCCCTGCACATGAAGTTAACTAGGGTTAATCTCCAATGCCTGCCTAACACACTCACACCTGTGCAGACATGCTGGCATCTAAAAGAGACTTGTTTACTCTGCTGACCTACACTGTATATAGGTTTGTGAAGAGTATTTAGTATTTTCCAGCAATTAGGACTACACACAATAATGCTGTGCAATAATGTTCTTCATCACAGGTCTGTTCTGTTGGAAATTAAAAACAGTTGGAAACACTCAGCCTCCAGATTGTGCTGAAGTCTTTTAGAAACTCTCACTGGCTAACACCTGCCTTAGAAGCAACAACTTAAAAATGAAAAAAGCCTCTGTTCTGATTTTATTTCTAAATGGCCAAACTGCTTAACAATGTGAAGTTGTATTTTTACTGCTGACAGATGAAGCTGACATCACCTCTGCAGCACTGACCTGCACGTGGATGTGGTTCAGTAGCAAAGTGCATGGGATGTGCTGGCAACCTCAAAGCAGGTGCCAGACAGGAATACTGCTCCTGAGGCAGAGAACTTCCCTCAGTTCCCTTCACAGCTACTGCAGCCAAAATAGTGCACTCAGTATTTATAGCCCCACAAAACACTCCAAAGGGTTTAGTCACCAGTGTGTGACACACCCCTCAAGGGCTGAAAATGAAACACTGCTCAGGACTCCTGACCCGGATCTGGTGAGTGATGCACCTCCTCTACATCAGCAGAGACATTTTATTAGCTCCAGGTTTCCCTGCAGTCATTTACCCAGTGACATCTGAGCCCTCCTTAACGACATGCCTCGAGCACAGCTAATGAT